>OVBA01003644.1:0-26981 GCA_900406435.1 Lepidium aucheri | reverse complement strand
GTGAAACTAGCTAGATGGACACAAAAACAACCTAAAATGGTACTCTAAAACAATTAAAAATCACACTCATCAGTCTACACAAGTTATGGGTTCTCATTGGCAATAAATGGAAGGAAGGGAGATCCGAGAATGTTGCTTGGCTAGCTGGAAAGAGTTTCCAGGAAGTGGTACAAAGATCGGCCTGCTAAGGTCGAGGAAGTGACATTCAATCTATTGATCTCAGAATGTAAATTTCTGATATGGTTAGATCGAACAATTGAACACACATTTCGTGAACTAAATGTCTATGAATATATTTCAATTGATCAGAAAGAAACAAGCATTAACAACAACAAAACAAAAAAGATCTAAACTATTCTATTCTTAAACGACTTAGAATACTTAAGATCCACACTGGTCTAATCCATTCCCTCCAAAACCTTAACTAATCTACCTTAGAAACCGTGAGTGAAACAATCAAAGTAAAAATCAAAGTGAATATCATGATCATAAAACTAAGAAATTTGAATCGAATGAAAAAAAACTGAAATTGCATTAAAAGATCATAAAACAAATGTATAATTTTGTTCTGGAATTACAACATTAAAAAGCTCAAAAGGTCTCTTGAAGTAGTGGTAAAATACTTAGATAGATGTTTTCATGACATCGAGGGGTATTTATACTCATTCCCCCCACAAAATTTAAAAACCTCCAAACTAAGAAAAAAACTCAGTAAAATAGTTGACTTGACCCTGTAGGTCAAATCGAGGAGTTGGGCTGGTGAATGTAAAGCTGACTAAGACCATCAACTGTAGTGGCCCATTGACTCGATCCGATCCATCAATCCATGTTAGGCCATTGATATGACCCAATCCACCACTTGAGTTGAGCCTATTGACTCGAGTAGAAACAACGACTGGATCCATCAGCTTATACTGTGACATCGAGCAGTCAATGTGATCGACCCTAACTACCGGCTCGAGCATGATCTTGAGTGGAAGGTGAAACACTCAATATGAGTCTCACATGGGGAGTGGCGGACTCAAGAGAAGTGGAGTTGGGAAAGGGGGACCCGAGTGGAGTGGAGTGGCGGACTCAAATGTAGTGGAGTAAAAGACTCGAGTGGAGGGGAGTGGCAGACTGAAGTGAAGTAGAGTGGCGGTCTTGAGTGGAGTGGAGTGGTGGACTCAAGTGGGGTGGAGTGGTGGTGGTGGACTCGACATGTTGTCCGCCCGTTGCTGTCTTAGATGAGTACAACGTGATCATTCAGTCCTAGAGTCTCCATAGCGTCCCGACTGCTCCAATTGTGCTCTTAAAATACCTGAAAATTCCATCAATACAACATGCATGCAATGCAAATACAAAGTGTACGAATGAAGCTATTGAGACCCTAAAATCGAATGCAAATGCTATGAAATGTATTCAAACATGCTAAATAAGACTCTTTAAACATGCTAAAATGCATACATTTCACCAAATGAACCCCATGAATTTGCATAGTTTGATCCATGGTTTCTATTTACTGAATGTTAGAAGGGATGATAGATTTAAATGCTTGTCTAGGTTGAGATTGGATTGAAATCGAGTTGTGACTATGGCTAAAGCTTTTTAGTAAAACTATCTCACTTTGAAACTAGTTTTGATTTTTACATTAGCTTATGCTTTTAGCTCTCACATTGCAAACTTTCCTTGTAGTCTTGTTGGTTGTTGGTTTGAGGGAAAACAAAAGGCAAGTCTGGAAGAGTTGATATACACTATAATTAGCCATTTACACATATTTTAGTTTCTTTTACATCATTTAGGACTCATATTTATCCATCATAGCATAGTTCCTGCATGCATTTTCTATCACTAGAGTTTAGGATTAGAGTATGAGATATTTTTTTTTCTTTTGTGTATTTTGTTAGGTAAATTGGGATCTTGGTGGATGGAATGACGATGGAGCATGGACGTGTTGAACATGTTAAGAAAGCATTGGAGATGGACCAAGGACGGGAAATGACTTAACTGTGAAGAAAAGAAGATGAGATCATGTCGGGTGTATTGGCCAAGACCATGCTGGTGACAGCCGATACCATGCAAGTACCGGCCGATACTATGGTGGGTAATGGCCAAAACCAGGTGAGTAACAGCCGATACGATGCTGGTAATAACCAATACACACATCCAAGATTTCACGGAGCCATTCTCGGTCGAGTATAGGTGGGTAGCGGCCGATACCAATGATGTAATGCAAATACCAAGGGTGTAACGGCTGATACCAAAGGGCGTAACGGTAAATAGCTATGTCACATTACAACTTATTCACATAACATCAAAGTCTTATCTTTTGGTTACTTGTTTGAAAATTTGGAGATTTGGAAAGAACTTTGAAGGATCGTCTAATGGATCAATGAACATTTTCTTGTTGCTTTTTCTATCAAGAGTTCCTTGTTAACCTTTTTCCTCTATCTTTTATCACTATGATTACGTTTTTTTTAAGTTTGGGTTGAGTATGAGTGAGTAGTTTCTCAATGGGTTGAAGGTTAGGTACATCTACGGATTTTATAATAGGTTCTTGTTATTTGGGTTCCTAGATCAATGTATCATCCACTCAAAGATGTTCATAATGCTAGGTTTAGTCTTATTATCTAGTAACCTAGATGGTGTAGTTTATTGTCTGAATGAATCACTTGTGGGGTTTCCTTCACAATTTGAGTGAGAGTTGATGCAAGCCTGGAAAATGATCTTAGTGAGCTTTTCTAATGTTTGTTAAGTCTTAGGTCGAAAAATTAGAGTATAGTTTTAATTTTGCTTGCAAATGGGTTCATGCTACGTGATTTGATTAGCCTAGATAGAATGAGTTTAATGCCCTAGGTTGGTGCTTGTTTTATGAATCCCAAATTTTCTTGAATCACTTGTTATCCCCTTGGTCAAATTGCATAACCTTAGATCCATTGTTTTAATCACTTGAATTTTGTTTGTTTCATTGTTTTTGTTATCATTAGTTTGTTAGTTTTTGCTATACCAAAAACCACATCTATCTTCTCTAGCTTTAATCGATTCCAAGCAATCGAACCGTGTTAATTCTATCTCCTTGTGGATTCAAAGGTCAAATGCTTCCAGCGACTAATTGTTCGTATTTGTTGTATTATTTGGCTGTTGCAAAATCGAACGATCACTCTACCATCACCTGATCATCGAGACCTCATCCAGAGATTATCACGCCGCCACCAAGATCTCTTTTAGATCCATCCGCCTCCACCCTTAATCCTCAGGGATCTCCCTAGAGAACCCTAGATTCTTCCATGTGCCGCACCATCTTGGTACTAGATCCAGGTAAGCCTACTAACAAGCTTGGCCTAGCCCCAAACCATTGTACTTAGACAAGATAATCATGTACAACCACCCTCCTTATCTTGTTGGAACCTACAAACCAGATCTGTCTGTGGAGATGGTTTGTGCTCGCTCTGAAGCAAAACCTCTATGCATTATGTCTTTTCTCTAGGATGAGATTGTTGGAAGTCGCCTTACCCACTAGGTATGGGCAATGAAGGTTGTTGGCTGTGCCTTGAAGGATCAGCCTCACCATCGCTTCCACCATTCATTAGTACTATAGCTGACGACCTCAGCCATATACTATGGATGAAAATACTCCCTATGGCATATCCTTGATTTTCAAGAAGCAGATATGTGCACCTAAAGTCTCTAAGCTGTCTGAAGAGTACTCTTGTATAGTGCAAGAGAAACCTAGCGGCCGAGTGCCTTTGCTTGTAAGCGAACCAAGTGCCTTGTGTGGTTCTAGTCCCTTTTGTGTGTATTTTTACAAAAGGATGGAGCTTGTAGAAAACAAGTGAATCTTCAAGAACAAATGAGTGCTCGGGAAAAAGGCGTAGCCAAAGGAGCCCTAAATGCCGAGGGCTTGGACGTGAAGGATGGAGTCGTGGATCAGCTCCTACTTGATATGGGTGAGTGTACTTGACTCGAGAGGCCTGAGACGCTGCTTCCGCACAACTTTGAAGCCAATGCACACTCCTGTTCAATGAAAACAGACGTGTAACATATTGAGGGTGCTTTACACGTTCTATGCTCAGACTATGAGGAAAACATGTTGGTCACCAAACCGTGGCTGTGTGATGACACTCTTGATTGTTCCTTTCCCGTGCTCGTAGAAAAGGAAGAATGTGCTGAGTTGCTGGAGCAGCCCATAAAGGAATCGCGTGAAGCACCACCATTGGTTACTACACCACAATCATATTTTGAGGTTCTTGACCATCCGCGGAATCTCTTAATGCTACTAGGGAGATACGGCTGAAAGACACAAGTCATCAGAGCTGCCAATTAAGGAACATTTGTGGCTTACAAGGATCCAAATTGTTGGGAAACCTTGCTAGATGGAGAATCATGAGCCTTGCGTGATTATTTTCCCCTTGATGTGAACGAATACATCAAGATAGAGCTTGTGGAGAGAAAGAAAGTCTACACAAGTTGTGGGTTTTTGTTGGCAATAAATGGAAGGAAGGGAGATCCGAGAAAGGAGCTCGGCCAGCTCGAAATACTTGCCAGGATGTGGAAAGAAGATCAGCCTGCTAAGGTCGAGGAAGTGACCAATGTCCGGATTGGTGCTACTGGAACACACGAGGTGACACCGAGCATTGTGTGTGAGGAAAGTGACGAGTTCTACAGGGTGCAAACTGTGCAAGGACATGAATGTGGAATGGAGGTTTGCAGAATGTGCCTCTAGTGCCGTGCCCAATAGAGAAGAAGACCACTCTGCTAGGACTGAGGATGTGAGTATTTAACAGAGTGATGTTGAGATTGCATTATCAGTGAATCCATGTGAGAAGTAGAAAGAACCTGAACTCTCCACCATTTTAGATTAGGGGTCGAATCTCTCTAAAAAGGAGGGATCTGGTGCAGCGTGGCACCATAGTTGACTAACGAGACATGCATGCTTTTACTCTGAAGGGCCTTTTCTTTTATTTCTCTGGTTTTAGAAAGCCTGATAGGGTTTCTTGTATTTGGCGCAAAAGTTGAAGATTCACTTCTTTTTTTTAATAGCTAATTTTGATTGGCACAGTAATAGAAAGAAATCCCAATTCCAAAAGACTTTAGTTTTTTTTATGATTTACTTTACCAACTAAGCAAGGCTTAACTTGTAATTAGGGTTTCCTATGGATTCCTATATAAGTGCATGTTTGCTAATAAATAAAATTGTAGTTGAGAAAAATAGAAAACCCTAGTCTTTGTTGTTAACCTTGAGAGAGTACCTCAAACCTAGCCATCGTTGAGCTTTTGCTCCCAAGTGTCTTAAAGCCTAAGCCTATGAAATTTTAGTTATGCAACTTAGTAGACGGTCCCTAGGTTGATTTAATTATTAACCTAGGTCTAGCGTATCTATCTTGGATCATGTTAGGGATCGTCTCCCTCTGGTGCCATCATAGGGAACCCTTCCCAAAACCCTAGACCCATCTGTCTATCATCATCTAACCGCCAAGATCTCATCCAGAGATAGCATCTCTTCTAGATCCATATGCCGTCAACCTCAATCCGTAGGGATCTCCTCTGAGAACCCTAGACCCGTCGATGAACTACACCTCTTTTCTTTGATGCAAAAAACTTCATAAAAAACAAGAAGCAAACAATTCCAAAACATTGGTAACAATATAAGATAAAAATGATTGTCTCAAATATATTCAAATCCAATAGGCTAATTGCATAGATTGCATTGCAACGGCGCCAATTTGATGTTTGCTTTCTAACACCATAAGAAATTTTTTCATTTTTAACGCGAAAATATGCTATCATACATGTATAATAATGAATTCATATGTGTTATGTCATCGAGAGCTATGATAGGTTATACCCATATGATAGCAGTAAAAAGAGATGAGAGAAAAAATGAGAGAGAAAAAAGAGGAGAGAGAGTAAAAAAGGAGAGAAGGTAAAAAGAGGAGAGAGAGTAAAATGAGGAGAGAGAGTAAAATGAGAAGAGAGTAAAATGAAGAGAGAGAATAAAAAAGAGAGAGAAAGAGAGAGTAAACAAATGAGAGAGAGAGTAAAATGAGGAGAAAGAGTAAAAAGTGGAAGAAGTGTAAAAATGAAGGAGAGTAAAACAATGGGAGATAGTAAAAAGAGGAGAGATAAAAAAAGAAGAGAAAAATACTTTAGATTCATGGGTACTCAGTAGGTACCCATTATCCAATAGGATGAACGCATATAATACTTTAGAATAATGGGTATCCGGCCTGATTTAAACCCAATTTTTTATGAGTTAAAAAATGGGTTAAAAATTTCATAATTTTTTGTGGGTTCTAGGTACTCACTAGGTTTAAAGCTCATTTTAACATCCCTAGATAGTACTAAATTTGTATGCTATGATAAATTAATATACGATAGTGAAATTTTAATGCTTTTAGTTAGTTTCTAACATTACCTCCCCATTTTATACAGAAAATATGACAATATGTATTATGTGCTAACATAGCTCATTCTAATGCAACAATTGAATATTGTTGTCATGTATTTTGCTATAGCGTTGCAATATGCTACAATATATTTTTTAATAACTACATTTTCCCACTATTGTATAATATTAAAACACTTTCATTTTGACCATATCATAAATTATAGGATATATTAACTGAAATTTTATAACAACCTTTTAAAAATATTCAAAATTCATAATAATTAATGAAAAAACTCTTAAAACTAAAATTTAATAAAAAATATAACCGTTACTGATTCAGCTTCGTGACAGTTTGGATTTGATTTTTCGGATACATAGATTTAGGATATATTTTGGTATTTTGTCGTATTTAGTTTATCTAATTCGGTATTTTGGTTATTTTGCTTTATGACATTGAACTATATTTCTCTAGGAAAGAGTTTGGGTCTGTATAGATGAAGTTCGTATTTGAGTATTTTTTATATAATATTCAAATTAAAAAAGATTTCATAGAAAAACTCAAAAAACTAAACTTTGGTTCTAGAACTGGTTCTGGTTCGAGTCCAAATTCGTTTTTTTGGATACATAGATTTATGACTCATTTCAGTATTTTTTAGCTCCAGTTCCTCTAATTCAGAGAATTTATGGTTATGGTTTGGACCTCTAAAACAACATCTCAAAAACAATATTCTAAAATACCAACAAGGGTCTAACAACCGAAATAAACGCGGTTTAAAAAACAATCAAGACAGTCCAATCTCGCGTTATAGCATACAACTCTATTTCGCCTAATATAAACACAAGGGGTTTAATATTTGTAACATAAACCTTTAACATACTCATTCAACATAATAATCATTACATTATTATGGGTAAAATACGATATTCCTAACAATAGCCTTCGAATACATTTCACATACATACCACAAGTTTTCTATAAAATGATAGCTCTTAGTTTTACCCTAGCAATCCACTACAAAGTGCACAGCAATGTAGAAGTAGTACTTAGGGATCGAATCCATGAAGAACCAAGAATTGCACTATCGATTACTCAATTCTAATTCAAGCTAAACTTAACGATAATAAGAGATGAATAAAACTAACAACTTAAAAGGTTTGTAGATTTATAATCAAAAGCAATCAGGCATTAGGAATTCATTGAGGAATAGGAAATCTAATCACGAAAATTATTCAGGGCATGCTTTAAACAAATTCTCGACTTTAAACACATTAATCTAGTAGACTCACTATCGTGGTGTCTAATAACAGGTTTAGCATCCTAGCAATCCTAACCTTCGTTGGCTCTAAGGATGCAAGCACACATTAACAAACAGATTTAATTCTTCCAGTACTAGCCTTAGCATCAACTGTCGTTGGTTGAGAGCCATTTGTTCATCTATATTAGATCATGAATTTAACAGACTTTTGGAAAGCTAAATAACCTAGAATCATATATTAGGTGATCAAGCTAATCTAGGCATTACACACAATTATAGATGGAGAACTCTATCATTGAACCCTATTTATTCCCTAATCATCGATTCCTAATTTCCCTAGAAAACCCTAAACCTTATAATAGAAGTACTCAGACATAATCAAAGCAAATAAAAAAGAAGAGATGAAAGAAAACATTGAACTACAATTAAAATCAAAGGGGGTTTAGAAATCTTCTCAAACATTGAGGAGAAAATCCTCTCCCTTGCTTACAGAATGTATGTGGTTGTAAAAGATATGATCGATCTCGATAAACAAAATTTAAACAGAGTATTTATATGTCTTAAAATGCATAAGGTTACAACAGGATAATTTAGGTCTGTCTTTGTCAATCGATTGATCTATGTGCAGATCGATCGATCCACAGCATGATCGATCGATCATAGCAGCAGCTGGTCAATCCCCTAGTTGGGTGCAAACCATCATGATGAGCTGGATCAATCGATCAGGAGATGCAAGGTCGATCCAAAGGTGGGTGACAACTCTTGTTGACGAGATGATCCATCGATTGCTTTTGGCTGGTCGACCGTCTAGTCGGGCGCGGAAACAGCTAAGGTGGTTGATCGATCGATCAAGGAAGAGATCAGTTGAGCAGTGTGTTTTGCTGTAATAATTCAAGAATTACTCTACTTATGCTCTAATCCATGCTTCCCATGCACGATCCGAATTAGGTATGTTTTACACCTGTAAAAACTCCAAATACTAACAAAAGACTCAAAAAACATATGAATTAGTGAGCATAAAAACTGATAAAAAGGAGGTACGTCAATTCCTCCAGACTTAGCTTCTTGCTTGCCCTCATGCAAAGAATCTAAAGACTAAGTGAAAGGTGCAATTCAAGAAACTCATTCGTCATAAAACATTGCAAAATCAATTCTTGTAGTAACCACATGAAACCTACTTGACATAATCGAGACCACCTTGTTTTCTCCCAGACTTAGCAACTATCCCGGTTGAACTCCATACTCCAAATTAATAATCCGATTGCATCATACCAGCTTCCTAAAGTGTCTAAGTGCGCTCTCACCAAGGGACATCGATCAAAAGATACATGAGTATTTCTCAGCCTTAAGACCACCTTCTCTATGGTTCATTTCCTTTCTTTTCATCTATAATGCAACCAATTTTTCCCTACTTACCTAGGGTATCATTTTATTTTATTTTATCGGCTGCTCAACTGAATTTTTCCCTACTTACCTAGGGTATCATTGTGTTTTTTGTATTCCGTTTCCCAACCAATTTTTCCATACTTACCTGGGGTATCGTTGCATTTTTTTATTGGTTGGTTCTTTAGTAACTCAAAGAATGAATGTATAAGTAGCGTCATTAGAGTTTTCCTCAGCTTACTAATCCTGCATCAAGCTTTGTTTTTATAGTTACCTTCAGAAATAGCACATTCAGCACAAGCACTTAGGAAAGATTTAATAGAGATGAGAACCATACTCACATAGATAAGTCTTTCAAAACTGAGAAGGTGACCCGATCCAGTATATGCGAAGACCCTTGACGAGAAGATTAAGTCATGTTAAGGCTGAAGCCAGCATGAAAGTCTTCGAATACCCAAGATGATGTGGCTGGTATCGAGAAGTTGCGAATTCTCTGAGTTTTCCAATAGTTTATCGATCCCTATCAGATTCAAATCAATGGTACTTAGTTCATGATAATGCATTAATTCTTAAAAATCATAGTTCCTACAAACCAGCTGTTAGGCTCACAGAAAGAATCGATAAAACCAAAAAATGTCTAAAAATTAAAACAAAAGAAAAGAAAATAGTGGTAGTCACAGCAAGTGTCTTCCCCCATACCTACTTCACACCTTCTCGGCGTGAAATTAACCCTAAAGAAAGCACAACTTAAGCATGAAAATAACATAAAAGGTACTTTAAATAAATGAAAAATAAAATAGAAAAAGGGCTAAGAAACTCAATTAAACTCTTGATTGCTCGGGGCTCTGCGACGGCCGGGTAGGAAGCGGTCGAAGGTCTGCTCAGTGTTATCCTCCTTAGATGTGACATCATTCCCACATCTAGTAACAGTGGTTCTCGCCTCTGTGGCTCGGGCACTAGTCTCAGCTCGGCTCCCTGAAGGGTTGCCCATGCAGAAATGAACATGAATCTTGATCTTCCTAAGCACATACCAAAGGCGTCTCCGCATAGAGTGCTTCCACTTCTCGTTCTCATATTGCTAGCGTATGTACTCTCTGTCAGTAAAATCATCAGAAAAAAGGGAAAGATCATACTCCTCATTATACTCTGGAATGATGTGCACAAGTGTCTGCTCGGTAGCGCATGAAGAGGATGGTCATGTGGGCTCATGAGGAGGTGCATCTCGAAATTTGTCTTATCTGTGCAATGTAGTTTGGCATGTCAGGCTTTGGGTCTCAATCTCTGCAATATCTAGGTGATTGAGGTGTGGCTTGAATAGCACGTTGGTGCGACAAGTGACTGAAGTAACATCTGGTGCAGGCAGCTTGCACCAATAGGGCTGCCAATCTCGAGCATAGTACCTCCACTTCGTCTTCTCTGTCAGGTAGGTGAAGTTGGTCAAGAACTTGTCATCCATGTAATGGATCCTCTCCATCGTCTGAGTGCTTCTCAGATCCATCCTATGATACATGAAGATCGAAGTTAGAAGACTACCAATCATCTCCATCAGCAGGGTACCACGTGATCCTTTGAAAAGTAGCTCTATGAGGAGCTTGGCAAAGACAAACCCCCAGTTGATGTCGACAGTCGTACGCTGAGGCAGAGGCATGTCACCGTAGAGGTCTAGAATACTGGAGCTATAGCGTGATGAAGTAGTTCTAGCTCAGCCCTCACAACTGCTCGTGACTGCTCTTTACCAAAAATGGTAGAACCGATGATCTTCGCCACCATCTGTACCATAGGGTTCCTAATGTGTGTGAGCTTAGGCGGTCGACCCTTATATCCACCGTCTGCCAAAATGTCCCATAGCGCTGAATTGGGTTGACCATCCTGTGAAGGCAAGCGTCCCTCTGCAAGCTCTCTAAACATGTATATCCTAGAGATATCTCTAACCGTCATCGAGTATAGAGCTCCACAGTAGAGGAATATGAAGGTATAAGCATGGACAGAGGCATCAGGATCGGCTGCTATATAAACATCACAGGATCCTAACAACTATCGGACTAGCTCTGGATAGAGCGGATAGCTGTGGTGTGCAAAAGTCCCCAAACCAAGCCTGTCTATCATATCATTCACATCATCCAAAATCCCCAGCTTATCCAGCGTGTTCGTGCAGACAAACTTGGTTGGAACAATCTTGTTCCTCAAAAGTTGATCATAGAAAATGTTGCAAAAGTTATGTCAACCAGAATTTGAGCCCCTCTGAGTGTATGCAAGATTGTTCTTCAGCAGAGATGGATCCGGTCGTGGCCATGGAGGGAGGCTCCTGTCAGCTGAACTAACACCCGATAATTGATGCCTTTTATGAACTAAAGATCTCCTGACCTTCTCGGATGGTTTCTTTTGACCTGTCGTGTCAAGAAACAAAGACAATGAACAACAGAGTCATGAGTTCTACTCCTATCTATGCTTCCCATGCATGATCTGAATTAGGCATGTTTTACACCTGTAAAAACTCCAAAGTACAAAAAAACGACTCTAAAAACATATGAATTAGTGAGCTTAAAACTGATAAAAACGAGGTACGTCAAATTCTCCCAGATTTAGCTTCTTGCTAGTCCCCAAGTAAAGAAACTAAAAACTAAGTGAAAGGTGCAACTCAAGAAACTGATTAGTCATAAAACATTGCAAAATCAATTCATGTACTCAATTTCATTTCATGTCCAAACACTAGCTGCATTGGACCCCAAGCGAACAATATGAAGATTATGCTCTGGGTCAATTGAACGAACGCATCCTTCAGCAACATCTTTCTGCCAATATCCATCAACGTGAAAATATTATTTTCCTTAAACGCTCCAGCTCCATTTTTACGCTGTAATGTTTACAAATCGTACCACTTAATAAAATATAATAATAACTAGAAGCAACTACATAACATATTCAAAGATTTACCAGAGATTTTCGAAGAGGTAATTGCGAAGCTAATATTATCTTTTTTAAAAGAGATTTCAGACACGTTGTTGCAGACTTCACACATGGAGATTTTGAAGCTAATGGAGTTTCCTTTGTAGTAGATGTCTCAATGTGAGTTTTAGGACATATTTCTAGAGATGGCTCTGTTGATTCAGAATTTTGTATTTCTGACCTCTTGCATCTGTTGGGTTTTCAAAGACGATCTTAACTGGAGGTCATGCTACAAAAAACTCTAGACAATCCTCTTAGTATGTCACATACATCGTTGGCCTGCATATAAATGTATTAGCACTGCATACCACATCAACCAACACTTCTACTGTCTTTGGTCCAAGGGGAAGTCCATTAACCACCGCATTTTGTTCTTGTGAAACCCAACGTTCTTCAGAAACAATTATATCCTCTAAAGACATATCAAGTAGTTTGCATTTGTTAGAAGAATATGATCTAGGGCCTTGTCAAACACAATCAAACAAAATTTGAGTATGTTAGCTGACCATAACATTATAATTCTATAATTGAATGTACTTATCATTGATGCAATGCCATCTCGTAGTCTTGTCCGTTCCAGATTAATACATTTAAATTCAGGCCATTCAATTATATGACATACAACTTCCATAATTGTAGATATTTTAGCTCCAGGTCTCCAATGGAACGCTACTGGTACAGTAACAGTCTCAATTAACACTTTGACATCCATAGGCCTAAGCAATTGTCATTCACTATGACATACGGATAATCAGAAATTACTTGTCCTTCAGCAACAACATCTTCAAGACCACGCCAAGCAGTCAAGATACACCTTGGATGGGAGTTTTTGTTCACACTCTATAAAATAATTAATAGTAAATGTTAGATTGCCAAGTAGTAAACAAGTTAAAGATGTGATAATTATGACGTACTCTTGCAGTTGAATTTTCACCAATCTTAGGTTCATGTCTCTGTAAGCATAACAAATAAGAAACAAGTCAAATATGGTATGAGATACTTCAGCTAATTAATTGTAAACTAGGTAAGTGTTTGATCTGGTTTTGCATCTTAGATAGTTCATCTTGTAACTCACAGCTCTTTTGTTGGAACTGAGCTTGATTCTTTAACATTTCAGCCATACACTTTCTCTTCGCTTGGAAACATGCCAATTTTCTTTTAGTCATGTTTTTATCTATTACCTTAATACGACCAGGATTATCATTTCCTCACAATTGGATGTTTGTGTCTTGTGCTTCAAATGTTGCACTTGATGAAGTTTAATTCTTAACAATCTCGGTTGCCTACTGCTGCAAATAAAAAGAAACATATAGAATTTCCTTGAATGAATAACAAGAAAGCCATAGCTAGGAACAACACATAGAATAATCTATAACTCACAATTTATTAAGCTACATTTGTCTTTACTGATGTACCTTCCTTTTTGGTATGCGATTTAACATAGATCAAAAACCTTGAGACTTCCAAAGGACCACTCTTCCACTTGAGCTAGAAATTACCAAAAAAAAACTCAAAGAAAGGAAAAATATGCAAATGATCTCCTTGGGATTTTCAGCACTCTCACCAATTGGGATTGAGGCATAGGTATATGTCAAATGCCTCATTGTAAACCTTGTCTAGGAAACCCAACGGGACAGAACTAGACGCATGTGAAAAAGAGTGCATGAACACACACCTCCTATTGGCAACCTTTAGCTGAGATGGATCTGAGATGGAGGACATGGATGTATATGGCTGTGAGGAGGTGGAAAAAGTGGTTGTTTATGGATAGGGTGGACATGATTGCTTAAGCAATCAAACATGCTCGATCGATAGAGAACATGCTCACCCTACAGGTCACAAGGACCATAGAGGTGAATTTCAGCTATAAATTGATTCAATTCATATAACAACAGTTGCAACAATTTTCGTGGACTAAATCTTATATAGATATTCTTAGGAAACCCTAACCCTAATTTTAATTTACCTAAACAAGTGGGCCAATTTATTAAAACCCTACTAACTAATCTAGACTTCGTAATATTAATGGACCTAATTTTTTAAAAGCCCAACTAATTAAACATAAAAAAGGCCTTAACATTTGGGCCTTGGACATGATTTAGGCTTAAAGAATAGCCCAACCAAAGGCAATCCAAGGCTTGATGAAGCTTTGTGCCAATGGTGCAAGTCCACGCTGCACCACATTAATAATAACTAATGTGGTCGTATTAGCTATAGAGCTAAAGTTAATTTCAATCTGACTTAGCATTGTTCCAACAGCTTGTTCAAGTCGTTTTGCTTTAGCCCGAGTTATTGGTCCACTTGGTATCTTCAAAACTTGCTTCAGGTCCTCTGGCCCGTGTTCCTTAAGCTCTCCTTGCTTTCATTCAAGTTGCTGGTTCATTTTTATATAATATTTCTTATACTTGATAACACTTCTGTGGAAGCACATCCAATTAACTGTAGATTTTGGATTCCATCACCTACTGTATCAACCTTTGGATCCTACATTGAAAATAATAATAAGAGCAAGAATAGGGTATAGGTAAATATTACAAAGACAACAATCATTATTCAACCTCAATAACTTTAACATCCAAAAGACAGAAAATTGGGAGAACACTTCTTGATTATTGAGTGAGACTGTGGATGATGGGCTCCTTGACCGTAATGATCTACTTGAAGATAATCCAATCTGAGAAGTTTGAGATGAGAAGCAATCTAACCAACACGGCTTGACCGAGCCAAACATGAAGCCTGAAATAATCTAGAAGACTTTCAAGATCTTACAATAATCATATCCTAGCCATAGTCCACAAAGATACAATCAAGACTTTACTTGCCTTTTTTAGACTCCATCCAGGACATACAATCACTCTTTAAAGAATTCCAACCGATTCAGAAGGAACCAAGTTGTGAATCAATATTATATGAATTCTTAATTCATTCATATAGTTTTTTGAAGTGAAATCAGCCCAAAAAAGCTCTAAGCAAAGAGATATGGATTTACAAGGTAGTGGGTCCGCAATGAACCCAACTATGCCACAAGGCCAAGTAAGATGCGCCCTTACCTTTGGACCATTTGGAGAATGTTATTGGGTCTTCAATTGTTCCAAAAAGCTTATGAACGCCTGAAAACACTACCAGATGTTCTAGATATACTTTGATAAAGATAAAAAATAGGAAGAAATCCACCTAAGACTTGATTTCTTTGGCTAGTATTACGTCTCGAGTTATTCCACAATTTAGTAAACTAATTTCTTTGGCTTGTATTATGTCATGAGTTAGTCCACAATTTAGACAATTTACTAACTCACGACATAATACTAGCCAAAGAAATCCACCTAAGACTTGAGTAAAAATGATTCCACTCAAGTCTTAGGTGGATTTCTTTGGCTAGTATTATGTCGCATGTTAGTAAATTGTGGACTCAAGTTATCTTGGTCGTGCGTTGTTTGAGGATTCAACAACAAAATCTTTCTTTTCCCTTCATTAGTAGTTCTTAAGAGAATCCAGTCACCATTCTCTCAAGCCCATATTCAAGGATCTCTCCTCTGAGGTACCTATTATTTGGTATCAGAGCTAAATGCTCCTTTCTATCTAGGTTTTTTTGGTCAAAAATTGGATCGAAAACGTCTAAGCCATATCCTACCCCAACACTCAAAATTCCTATTTAATATATCAAAATGCTAGAGGGTAGAAATAGAATACTAGATGCCATAGTTATTAAGTAGATCATCCTAACCCCCAAACTGAGAAGAACTAGGCCCTTTCTATCTAGGTTTAGTCATTCATTTTCTCTTTATTGTTTCTGTTTGCATTTGCCTTCTTATGAACAACAAAACACATAATTTTTTTTTTCAATCTGTTTTTGTTTCAATTTTATAAAATCCATAAAAATAATAAAATATAATTCTTTAACTTTTTTCTTATTATTTTAGAACCCATTAAACCCAAAAATATTTGTTTCCTTAGTTTCTAAAAGTCGTTTGCTATTTTATCTGATAAAACAAAAACCAAATATGAATTATATTTCTATTATCCTCTTTTGATGGTTTCTTTGTTTTGAAAAGAAAAGAAAAAAGAAAAAATATTTTTTCTTGCTTTGTTTTTCTTTTAATAACTTGCTAGGACTTTGATTTATTTATTTTGTTTATTGTTGATTTTTTTCATGTACTACCAATAACTTACTACATGGAATGTGGAGTTATACTCCGATGAGTCCGATTGGTGTGGAGAAGAAGAACAAATCGTGTACAACATAAATGAGGGACATGAAGACCATTGGATTGAGGACCAATATGATTCTGAATATGAAAAAAAATCCTTATGAAGAAGAGCTTGAACCTGAGCCACTAAACCATCACTAAAACTACACCAACAAAGGGTAAACCAAGCAATAATGCAACGAAACTGAATATGAATTAAGTTATGAGGATAAACCTGAACATAATGTAGAATTATATCACTACAAAAACCAACTTAGACATGATGTGAAGCCTTACAGTCATGGAGTTTTAGCTCCTAGAGTGCAAGGTTTTACCAACCACACAAGACGTCCTATCCCCATATTAGTGTAAGTCATAGCTTTTATTACCACTGTCCTAATCTTCTATCTTTAACACAAAAAGAGAACAATCAACAATGTGAAGATGATATAGACGATTATTTACGGAGATACAATACCCTTGCTAAGGAAAAACTAACATATGCGTAAATGCCTTACACAGAGAATTGAAATGGTGGAGGAAAGAGGCGAATGAACAGTGTCACTACAAAGTGCCTAGAACCTAGTGAGAACTAAAATGGATTGTGTTATGAGGAATATTCAGCAAAAACATTGAGAAAATTATTCAATCCACTTACCCAACGAACAAAGCAAGTTGAGGCAATTTCACACATAAAATTGTGCAAGTTGTGAACGACCCAAAGCAAAGGACCAATGTAACTATTTTTCTTCTAAAAGTTCCTTAGAACTAATCTTTTATAGGTGTAGACAGTAAGGAAACATAGCCAATATGTGTGCAACAAGAAATAAATTGGGTCAAGAGCAACAACACCTAAGTCTTGATCCAGTTTTAAAATTTCCAAGCTAAGTACTTCCAAAGATGTGATTGAAACTTCACAAGCCATTGATCGTGCATTAAATCTCTTAAGAAATTAAAGAAAGGACATTTTCTCAAAAGAAATCTAGTCAAGAACCTTTATTGGACACCAAGGCTGAATTCAAACTTGTTGTTCCTCCAACACCCAAGGAAGAACGATTAAGAGATGATTTATCTCCAACCTCTTTTGTATTTTGAAACTATTATAATGCACTTGTCTTTTCAAATGGTTGTTGAGACAGCTCTAGGAGCTACAAAGGAGGCATCAAACATTCAAAATGATTTGGTTATCAAAGAAGAACCACATGATAGTCATCAACAAGTGTTTGTCCAAGGAGAAAGGCCACAAATAAACCATGAAGACGCTTCCAAGGCGATGGAAACATCAAGAGTACAAGGAGAGATCAAAGAAACTAACACAAAGCCTTGGATAGCATTCTATATTCATTGCAGTCGAGGAAGAGCCACCCAGCAAAAAGACAATCCTAAACCCAAGCCGCAATAAGCAATACTTGGGAGGTAAGCTTCTAATCCCTATAAATAAAATTGAATATATGTTCCATTCTATATTTGCAGGTGAACAAGTTTTGAGGACAAAAATTAATGAAGTAGGAGGAAATGATGGGCTCCTCAACCACAATGATCTACCCAAAGAAGATCCAATCTTAGAAGGTGGGGATGAGAAGCAATCTAATCAACATGACATTGGCCAAGCCTAACATGAAAACTACAAATACTATAGAGGAATTTGAAGATCTTACAATAATCACATCCAAGTCATGGCCCACAAATACACCATCAAGATTTCGCTTGCCTTATTTGGATTCCATCCAGGACATGCAATCACTCTTCAAAGAATTACAACCGATACAGAAAGAACTAAGTCACAATTCAATATCCTATGGATTAGTGACTCATTCATCTAATTTCTCGAAGTGGAATCAGTCTAAAAAAGCTTTGAAATAAGAGATATAGATTTTACAAGTTGGTGGATCCGCAATGAACTTAAATGAAAGGCAAGGCCAAAGATTGAAATACACAGCCCAGGCAAGAAGCGTCCTTACCTTCAGACCATTTGGAGAATGTGTGTTGGTATTCCATGGTTCCAACAAGCCCAAGAGCGGTTGAAACCACCGCATGAGTTTCCAGATATAATTCAATCAAGAAGATGGTTCAGTTTTGTTCTGTTTAAGGCAAGTCCATGATCTGCTTGCCTAAAGAGCCTTCTAACTTATTTTTCGTAACCAAGAGAACATCTCAAACACTTAGAGGCATCCCTTGAAAATCTAATCATGCTCTAGCACTCATAGTATCAGGTGAATCTTTCATTTGTTCGTGTTTTCCAGCGCCTCCATGATCAACGACTCTCCTTTCTTGTCCGTTGGACATTTATTTTTCTGATATTTCTTTCTTATTTTAGTCATGTTAACATTGTATGACACTCTAGAGTTTAGCCTTTATAACTCAACTTATCTCTTTGTATTAGGAAGCAACTTTTATGTAAAATCATTAAACCTTGAGTTTTTCTAAAAAAATATGACTCTGTGTTTGTCATTTCGATTTTTAGGTGGACCCCATAGGCTAATATTATGTTGCGAGTTTAGTTACTTTTGGATTCAAATTTTCTAGGTTGTGTGTTGTGTGAGTATTTGACAACAAAAAATATTTATTCTCTTTATCGCTAGTTCTTAAGAGAATCGGCTCACCATGGTCTTCTCTCAAGTACATATCCGAGGATCTCTCCTCCGAGGCACATATCAGTGAACGTCTAATACTCTGATTTGAAATTGTACGCAGTTACTTTGACAGGAAATTGAACTTTTTACCCTTCACTCAGTTTAGAACACCGGGAACCTTATCATAAACTTCGGCCTAGTATATTAAGTTTACTAAAAATACTATTAGAAAATTGCACGCACACTAACATCATTGAATGTTAGATTATTATACAACACAACTTGTAGAACACGCTACCTGAGATAAGAATGAAATATAACTTGTAGCTCCTTGATCTTTTGGTCCTCAATGCTTGGCTCATTAACAACCCAATCATTGTCTTCACCAATAGCAAGAATCGCTTTGTGCAACTTCTTCTACCAATTGTTTTCCGTTAGTGCTTGTGAGAATGGTAAAACACTCATTGCTAGTCGTGTCTAGAGCACGTCGAACTGTATCATTCACTCCTCGGTAGAAGATACAAAGAAGGTCTCATTATACACACCATGGTGAAGGAAAACCCTAGTGTATCTTTCCAATCTTTCCCAAGCCTCATGTAGGCTCTCTTGAGCCCCTTTCTTAAAGCTAGTAATATCATTTCGGAGTTTCACCATCTTTTGCATGGGGAAGAACTTGGTAACAAACTCTTTTAACATTGTCCCAAGTAGTGACCAAATATGACAATATATTCTTCTTCCATTGAGAAGCATTGTTCCCCCAAAGAGAATGGGAAGAAGCTCATTTTCTATGAGTACTCCAGAACTCCATTGGTCCTCTCGGTCCTACACAACCTCTCAAACTAATCCAAGTGATCGAGAGCATCCTTCAACGGCATCTCATTGTACCTATTGATATGAACCATGTTTATCAAGCTAGACTTCACCATAAAATTGCGAGTATGGATTGGGGAAACAGAGATTCCCTAGTCTAGCCTTTCTTAAACTGACCTCTTCACCAATTGGTCAATCTTCTCATGGTTAATGAAACAGAGGAGTAAGGTATGCTTTGATCCCATTGATGACTTCCTTGGCATTAGCAACTTCTCGTTGTTCAACTCCTTGATCAGTCGTCCCCAACAGTATCAGGTGGTCTACTCGTTCATTGGCTCTTCTTTCTTGTCCTGATGTTATACACACTTTTTCTAGTTTAGAACCTCTCTTTGGTGACCTTGAGTTGGCACACACCTTAAATAGAATAAAGCAAACAACAAAGAAACTGTAAGTAACAAATAAAATAAAGGTCTTTACTCGATAATCTAATCAAATCAAATAGGCTAACTGCATATCTCTCCATCAATAACGCCAATTTGATGTTCGCTTTTCTAAACACTAAAAAAAAATCAAGAAATGCAAACAATCATGATATTATAGCAATGAGGTTTGAATTCACAGGAAATCCAGAATCAACACAATAAGATTGCAATAAATAATTCCAAGCTATATAGATATGAATTTTGGTAACGCCCAAAACTAATAACTTAATAAAAGCAAAAGGAAATAAAACACCAAGCTCTAATGATTAAAACAATGGATCCAAGAATAGAAAATTGATCAAGGAGATAAAAAATAATTCTAGTTAGGCTACGGTTCGTACCACAAGTAGTATCCTAGGACATGAGACTCATCCAATTAGACCAATCCACTCTTGTGGCATTGATCCTTATGCAAGGAATAGGCTAAGCTAAACTCTTATTTTCCCACCTAAGCTCAACAAGCATTATTAACAATATCAAAAATATCATTTTCCACCTTAACACTCAACTCTCATAGGTTAGGGAGGGAAAACCCACAAAATTGTTCTTTTAAGATTTTCATCAAACACCTTTCAGGCAACTTTGTTCCTACCATCAAAATTACTAGTTGGTCAAACTAAACTTGCATTAAGCACACCTTAAGTGGAGAATCTATAGAATTAACAATCCTAAGAACCTAAATCATCCATTAAACCCCCTAGTTTACATAACGCTCAACCCATTGGGAGACTACCCGCACATAACACCGAATTCAAGTTCATGATAAACAAAGCCATAATGATAAAAAGAAAGAGAAAATAGGTTAAGAAGAAACATTTAGTAGGAGATGAAACACAAAGATGCTCATAAATTCATTAGAAATCCTTCAAGGTTTCTTCCTCAAATCTCCAAATCTTCAAATGGCTAACCAAAGGATAAAAGTTCAAACTTTTGCAAAAATAGTTTAAGAAAATGTGAGTTGGTGGTTTAGACCAATGGTCCTTGGCCTAAAAAGTGAGAATTAAAACTCTAAAAATGTGTTGGGTCAATCAGTAACAAATTGGGTCGGACCCAAAATAAGTTGGTGTGTTTAAGTGGTTCAAAATCACATGATCGGCCGAGACTCATACAGGATTACCCGAGACTTTGCCAGGTTCGTTCACTACTATCTTTTTTTCTCGTGGAACTTTGTGTCGCAGCCGGTACTAGGTTTGGATTAGGCCAAGACTCGAGTCAGAACGGCCACTACGGTCTTCAAGAATAGGCCTCAATTCACAGTTGATATTCCATAGGTCGTGATCAATGCACCCATCCGGATTAAGTGTGGTTTGGTCCATAGCTTTGGCATGTTCGGGCACCATCTTGCCCAAATCGGTCTGATACTTGGTATTGATTGATGGACTGAACAACGCCTTGGTACCTCCATTTTGTTGTGGCCTAAGTGCTCCCCCTTTCATGGTCTAGCTCTCACGCCTTGTTCTCCTCACTTAGTGAAATCTAATCTCCATCTTCAATTCATCCACCAAGGTCCCAATCACCTAGAAAAAAAACTCAAAAAGGGAAAATCATGCAACTCTCCAATCCTATATTTCAAAATTGAAAATGAGTGAAAACTAAACAAATGTGATAGAATGTGAGTCGTACATGATATAAAATAAGATAAAAGTTGCATGAAATGATGGCTATATATGGTGTATATATCAACACTACGAGGTCGGCATTGGCAGTTTGGCACTAGTTATTTTGTTAGGAAAATGTTTTGATTTCTTGATTAGTTGGGGACAGCTCGGCAAGACTTTAACTTGTGTGTTTCCGCGTCGTGATTTTTAATGAGCATGGTCGGCACTTGTACTACCTGTTAAACACTTACACTTCCTAGTCGACACTTGTATTACTATGGCGGCATCTATGCTGCCCACTCAACACTTGTATTACCGGGTCGACAATTGTACTTCTCCGTTGGCCCTTGTATTACCCCATCAACACTTGTGTTTCCTGATTGCCACATGCACACCATGGTCGACATTTGTTTCTTCACTTAGAATATTTTTTTATTTCTTGACTGGCCAGAGGTTCCTTTAATTTGAGCTAATTATTTGAGTGATTAATTTTCAAACATATTGGATATGCTGAAGTTGTCAGTCAGCATAAACATGCCCGGTTGGCAAAGTGATTAATCGGCAAAGTGAGTATGGAATTCCCCCCTTTAAAAGGTTGGCTTAGCTAGTTGTCTTGACTTAGTAACATATCCTTTTTAGCAGTCATTTTAATTATTCGACTTATTCCTTCTATTTTTCTTAAGATTCGTGTTTGTCCTTCAATCATAACTTTGATCATTTTGGTTGTGTAATGATTTAGCAAGTGAAATTCAATGATAAAGTCACAAGCGAAGCTCTGCGAGAAATTTCTCGGAGGTCAACTTGGAGACACAATCCAATGTGGTTTTCTTCTAAGTATTCAGGTTTTACCCTAGTTATCTACTACAAATGCACATCAAACGAAATAGTACTTAGGGATTGAATCTACGAAGACCAATGACTACACTATCAAGCTAAGACAAATCAAACAATGATGGGAACAAAATGAAACGAATCAAATAACGATATGAAAATCAATAATAAAAGCATCAGGCTCAGAGAATTCATCAAGAAGCAGAGAATCAAAATCAGGAAATCTATTCAAGACATACATTCAACCAATTCTTGACTTAGACATAGAACTCTAGCAAACTCACTATTGTGGTGCCTACTACTATATTTATCAATCTCGTGATCCTAACTCTCGTTGGTCCTAGAGTTGTAAACATGCTTTATTGATTGGGTCTAATATGTCCAGGATTAGCCTTAACATCAGCTTTCGTTGGTTAAGGACTAGTTGCTCATCTATGCTAGTTCAGGCATCTAACATGCTTTTGGAAAGTTAAACAATCTAAGATCATATACTAGGTGATCAGGCTAATTTTAGCAGTACACTCAGCAATAGACGGAGAACACACAAAATTTAGCCCTATTTGTTCCTAATTCATTGAATCCCTAAATACCTAGAAGATCCTAAGCCTGATTGATAAACTACTGAAACATAGCAGAAAGAACAAAGAAGGAAGAAGAATAGATAAATATAATTAAACTGAACTTAAATAGAAAAGTGTTCTGAAATATTCTCCAAAGAGTTGTGGAGGAAGAGATCCTCTCCTAAAAATTGCAAGAGAAAGCGGCTGTTAAAAAGTAATGAAAAGTTTATGTCCCCCGATTAAAAACCTAAAAATGGAGTTTTATGTGTCTTAAACACGTGTAGGTACAAAACATGAAAATTAGGTCAGTCTTCAAGGTGCAAGTCGGGCGCAAAATCACTTCGAAAGGATGGATCGATCGATCTTGAGATGCAAGGTCGATTCACAGGTTAGGCGCAACTCTTGGTGGTGAGTGTATCGATCGATCAAGTTTTGGCTGGTCGACATCACATTGTGCGAAGCTCTCAAAGAGGTACGGGATCGATTGATCTATATGAAGATCGATCGATCCTGATATACTATAGAAATGCCAAAATTGCTCTGATTCGTTTCAATCCGTACTTCACATGCCTAAACCATATTAAGCATGTTTTGTACTTGTAAAGATTCTAAAATACAAAAAAGACTCTAAAACATGAGAATTAGTGAGCTAAAAGCCGATAAAAATAAAGTACATCATAAAAATTTTGCAAAATTAGTTCTTCTAGTAAACAACATGAAACTTACATGACAGAATCGAGGCCACCATGTACTTTCCAGAGACTTAGCAATTGTTCTAATCAAACTCCACAATCCAAGTGAGTAACCCGAATGCACTATACCTGCTTCCTAAGATATCTAGGTGCGGTCTTTATCAAGGTAATGTCAATCAAAGGATACATGGGTTTCTCTTTCAGTCTCAGAACTACCTTCTATATAGTTCTTTTCCTCTCATTTCATTTTATTTCAACAAATTCTCCCTACTTACTCAGGGTATCATTTTATTTTTTTAATTGGTTGGCTCTTTAGCAACTCAAGGGATATAAGAAGAGTAGCTTCATTGGAGTTCTTCTCAGTCTACAAACAATACTTAATCAAATGGTAGCTTCAATGGAATTTACCTCAGCCTACCAACATTACTCAAGCAAGAGCATCATCATTGAAGAACTTTTGCCCTTAGCTTACAAATAATGCACACAACTTTGCTACGTAGTTACTTTAGATTAAGCATAAATGCTTGAAATGATTAAGAGAGGGGAAACCATACTTACACAGGAAAATCTGTCATTGCACTGAAAAGAGAAATTGATTTGATGCATATAAACCCCCTTGTTAAGGAAACTAAGTCAGGTTAGGTGTAAAACTGGCCGGCATGAGATTGTTTGTGTACAACGCCGAGAAGTTACGTAGTCTCTGGGTTTTCCAAAAATCAGTCGATCCCTGTTAAGCTTTCAACAATGATACTTAGTTCATGACAATGCAATAAACCTCGAAAGTCATAATTTCTACACTCAGTTTTTAGGTACAAAAAACTCAATAAGAAGATAAATGTCTAAAAATGAAAACCATAGAAAGAAAAATGGCATTAAGCTTTGCAAGTGTCCTACGCCAAACTTACTTGTGAGAATAAGCCTAAAGAAAGCAGGACTTACACATAAAAACAACATAAATAGTACATAAAATAAATAAAGATAAAAAGAATAAGGTTAAGAAAGTCAATCAAACTTAGAGCAACTGTGAACTATGACTCTCTTAATTTCGTGGAGCTCCGCGACGGCAAGGTAAGCGGTGATCGAGAGTCTGCTCGTCCACCTCATCATCAAATACATCAGCAGGTCCATTTCAAGCAACAGTGGGTCTCAAAGCTGTAGCTCTCTCTCTCATGCTCGTCTCCGCTCTGCTCCCCGAAGGTTCTCCTAAACAAGAAGGCACCGACACCCTGATCTTCCTAAGTGTATCCAGATGTGTCTCAACATATATTGTTTCCTCTACTCAGTCTCATATTGCTAGCGCCGGTATTCCCTGTCAGTAAAGGTATCAAAGAAAGGAGGGAGATCATACTCTACACTGTACTCTGGAATCACATGCTCCATCGTGGTCTCTCTAGTGGCTCGCAAAGAAGGTAGCTGTGAAGGCACGTGAGGGCGAGTCTGGGTGATTCTTGTATCGGCGGAAAGTTGTCTAACAAGTTAAGCGAGGAGGCTTAATCTCTGCAATCTCCAGATGAGTAAGATTTGGCTCGAACACCACACTGGAGCGACAAGTGACTAAGGCGACCTCTGGTGCGGGAATCTTGCACCAATAAGACTGCCAATCTCGAGCATAGTACCTCCACTTGGTCCTTTCTATCAAGTTCCTGGAGTTCGTCATGAACCTAACATCCGTGTAGTGGATCTTCATGATTGTCTGAGTGCTATTGAGATCCAACCATCTCCTTCAGCAGAGTACCCGGTGATCTTCTGAAACATCGCTCTGTGAGAAGCTCAACAAAGACAAATTTCCAGTTGATGTCGAGGTTACCCTTCTGAGGTAGAGGCATGTTGCCATAGTGGTCGAGAACTACTGAAGCTATAACGGGATGAAGTAATTCTAACTCAGGCTTCGTCATTGCTCCCAACTCATCCTTACCAGAAATGGTAGAACCTATAATCTTTGCCACCTTCCAAATCGTTGGGTTTCTAATATGTGTGACCTTTGATGCTCGACCATGATATCCACCATCTTGTATGATGTTCCACAGAGTTGAATTGGCCTAACCGTCCTGTGATGGCAAGCGCTCCTCTACAAGTTCCCTGAACCCATAAACCATGCATATGTCCCTCACCATCATTGTATAGAATGCTCCATAGTTAAGGAATGTGAAGAGATAAGCATGGACATGAGCATGAGGATGGACATCTATGTTAACATCACACGATACTAACAAATGACGGACTAGCTTTGGATAGAGTGGATAGCTACGCTGTGCAAAATTCCCCAAGCCAAGTTTGCCTATCATGTCGTTCACGTCATCCAAGATCCCAAGCTTATCCAGCGTGTTGATGCAAACAATCTTGGTTAGAACGATATTGTTCTTCAGGCGCTGATCATAGAAAACACTGTAGAAATTCTGCCAACCTGAATCTGAGTCCCTCTCTATGTATGAAAGATCGCTCTTCAGCAAATACGGATCTGATCTGTACCCCTTGTTGGGCAAGAATGGAGTGCCATCAGGTCGTAGCCAAGGTGAAAGACTCCTCTTAGTTAAACTAACACCCGATGATTGACCCCTTTCCTGAACTGAGGTTCTCCTGGCCTTCTGGAAAGGTCTCTTTTCACCTGTACGAGCCATACTCTGTCAAGAAACAAAGACGATGAACAACAGCGGCATTAGTTCAATAAAATATGCATGAGAAATCGAAAATTCTATTATGGAATGAGATTATTGAGAAATCAATTTTTCAAATTAATCCACAATACAGGTAACCATCCATCAACTATCAATTCAACCTAATCTCAATTCAAAGTCAAAAAATTTCAAATTCAAACTTAATTCTCCATCAACCTAAAAATCGTATTCAACACAAAAATCACCAAAACTCTGGACTAATAGAACTCGAAATCATCACACAGCAATGATAGCACATGAATTTTGCACAATTAATCCACAAAAATTCGGAATTCATCAATCCCAAAAAGTTTCTAATTTTTACATAACTAAAATCAGAGATAAAAAACTGTTGATGCTAAAACTCAACACTCGTTATCAGATTATGGAACTTCGAATCAAGTACTTTATTAGACGAAAACGGATTACAAACAAAGGCAAAGGAATCGTTCTTAGCTCTAGGGCTTTTTCTCTCCCCTTTTTCTTTTTTTTTCTCTAGGTTTTTGAACTATTATTTATAGGCTTTTGTGCTAGGGTTTTGGAGGATATCCCCTTAAGATTCTCCGAGACTTCCTCCTTGATTTTGGGCGAGCTCGCTATGTCGGCTATGCTTTCCCAACTTCGTATGCTCGCTCCTCGGCT
>OVBA01003643.1:0-26984 GCA_900406435.1 Lepidium aucheri | reverse complement strand
TTCTTTGTCTTCTCCATCTCTTGCTCTGTCTCTGGTGTTTAAAATCTCACCGGTGATAGGAGACTCCACGGTGACTGTAGCTTCTACGGCGACTCTTGCTTCATCTTCGGAGTGTCTTCTTTGCGATACATCACCAGGATCGTTCTCAACTCCTTCATCAATTCGACGAGCCTTCTTCCTACGCGCAAGAACTTTCCGCTTCATTGCAATTGAGAAATCACGATCGATTTTCACAGATGAATTTAGGGTTTACTGAGAGAAACTAGGGCAACTAATTTGGGGATTTCTGTGTTCTGTAAACGGTGTCGTTTTGTCCAAACAACAAACTTAACGATCTAAATAACGTAGATTAACTCTGTCTAAGTGTTCTGTTAAGTGATTTAACGACATGCCTAATTTGGCTAAGTCAACTACAACTTTGGGACGAATTTGAAGTCAACAAAAAGTTCAGAATTGATTTGGCGTACGTGATAGTTGATGTTTAATTTGGCTAAAATTTGCAAGTTCGTGAATTAATTAACAATTTTCCCAACCAAGAATTACCATTTATTTAGAAATTTTCTTTTCTACAAAAGACAAACTTATGTTGGAATTAATTTAATCTTAGATACCAACCTAAACGACTTCTAAAACTGATATCCTAATGCAATTCATTAGAATTGTAAAACTTAATCTCTAAGTTCTTAGACTAGGTTTTTAATTGAGAACCCTTTTGCACAACAAGGGCTCGACTCTCTTTATTTCTTAATCTACTCGAGATCTAACAAACTTCTATCTTCTCTTGATAAGTCTTCTCTCTAGCTCATGATAATCCTTATCTTTGATTCAAATCTTTGTATGAAAATATCTTCTTTCAAATTTCTTAACCGCCTAAGAAAACTTCTGCTCCACGCCTCATATGGGAGTCACATGATCTTCATTTAAACCGATGCTCGTGATCTCCACGTGATCCCTTGATCTGCTACTCGTGTCTTCAATCTCCTCGTTTTTGACTTGAAGTGATATCTAAGCTCAAGTACCTGTCAAAAAATACTAACCAAGGGAAAGCTAGAGCAAGGCCGACTGTCAAGTGACCGTGACTTACAGAGGAGAAATACCAAAAGTAGTTACTGGATTAAACACTAAAAACCAGAGTAATTACAACTTAGAATAAGTTTGCAGTTAAACTTTCCAGAACAAGGCAAAAAAAAAACAAAAAAAATAATCGTTAGATTTTCAAAAGAAATTGCCACAGGTCGGCAAAAAAGAGAGCAAGACGATGCTCTCCCCCCTAAACTAGCACTCCCCCCTCAATCAGATAACTCCTGAATGTTAGGCTCCCGCTCATGCGAAGACTGATTCTATGACTCGATATCTCAATAGATGGGATATTAGTGGCTCCAATCTCTCACTCTATCACCGACTCTGAAATTTGAGTCAATTTGATCCAGCGGAGAAGATGGCGTCATATCGCAAAATTCAAAAAAGCAGCTTGATATGTTTCTTTTTCTATTTCTTTAAAATCACCAAAAAACAGTGCTTTAGGTCGCTTAGTTGTCAGAAGTGGACCATCTTCATGGATCGGAAAAGCACGTGGAGGGGTAGAGATGGAAGGGTAGCTATTTCTGATGGCGGCGGAACCAAATCGGTCGGTGGCTGAGAGGACTGTGACTCTGAGAGCAACTGTAGTCCTATGGGTCTTTACGAAACTAAGGCACGCTCTTGATTGTTGATGTACGCTACAAGGGTTACAAGATCAAGACCCGCCGCAATGATCTAACGTGAATTTTCCATTGTTGACTCTTGATTTTTTGTTTCCCAAATCCCAATTTGTTTTCTCATTTATCAGGCAAGAAAAGGGAAGATAAAACAAGCGAGTACTAGAAGTCTCTATCTGATGAATATGTATCAAAAGTTGTACTTTTGATTTGACCATCATTTGAAATCCTGCTCAAAATATAAACTTTTTCTTTTATGGGCTTGCACATCACAAAAACCCACTTTTCTCTTCCCTATTTTTAAAAAAATTGGAATATTAGTCAAAAAAACATCAACGAAGCATATCAAGCTTTATAGATATCATCAAGGTTAAACTTCTCATACTCGTGAGTGATCCAGGTTAAACTCATACTTGTGAACACCATGACATATAATTAGACAATAAGAAAAATAAATTTAAATTAAGAATTACATTTGTCAAGACTGATCGTTCACATGAACTTTAAATTCAGAAATTGCCAAGCATATCTCAAATCTTTGAGGTGTACAGTCAGAGTCAAGATTTGATAGCTAAAATTTTACACTAGCATGCCTTCATCGATCACAAGTGGTTTTCAAGGACTTGAGAATATCAAACGGATCAGGCAACTGGATTTTCCTTTGGAGATGATTTTTGTTTGAATGCAAATCATTTAAATTCGAACTTGAATGATGAAAATAATCGACCTAATCATATGACTGTTACAACATCAGAACTCTGCTACAATCAGATTGTTGTTTGTTGATGTAACCCTCTTGATCATTTGTTTTGGCAACTCATCATAGGTACGACACTCATCATCTGCATGAATCATCGATATCACTTGACTTCTCAATCAAAGATTCAAAAATTCACTTTAGTGTGAAAATTTATCCACTCTCCTCAGCTATTTGACTTCCCTTTCCTAACATTTAATAAACCAATTCAAAGATCAACTTGTGACAGCATGATAGACAGCTATTTACCATCTGTTCGATCAACCTTGATATTTATCTGTCTCTTTCAGGTGTCTTCTATCTTTTTTCAGAATCACGTTCCTGCTTCAAATCAGCTCAATAGACACCTTAACATCAAGATTAGAATTCATAAATTCCAATTGATGTTTGCAATTGAACAAAATGATTGAACGATAATGGTTTAGTAAACAAATCAACCAATTGATACTCAGTGTTCACATGATCGAGTTTAACCAGTTTCTCCTCAACAAGCTCACGAATAAAAGGATGATGAGTATCAATATGCTTAGTGCATGAATGCTGAACAAGATTCTTTGAAATACAAATGGCAATTTGATTATCAAAGTAAACACGCAAAGGATCAAAAGTTATACCATAGGCAGCACACATTTGTTTCATCCATAAAAGTTGTGTGCAGCAACTTCCCAAAGCAATGTATTCTGCTTCTGCAATTGATAAAGAAACACAATTCTGCTTTTTACTAAACCAAGCAATCAAATTATTTCCCATGAAGAAGCATCCTACACTCCTATTCTTTCTATCATCAACATTTTCTATCCAATCTGCATCACAGTACTCTGTCGGACTTATGGTAGTATCCTTAGTATAAAAGATCCCTAGCTGGTGAGTTCTGCTCACGTATTTAAGAATGTGTTTAGCTATTGTGAGGTGAATTTCCTTAGGATTTGCTTGATCTCGCACATAACCCTACTGAGAAGCATAGATCCGGACGACTTGCTGTCAAATACAGTAACCCTCTTATCAGACTCCTGTAGGCAGTAGCATCAACGAATTTTCATGATTCATCTTTTGATAGCTTTTCATTTGAACCCATGGGAGTTTTAGCTGCCTTGTTATTTTCCATCCCAAACTTCTGAATCAGATTCTTTGCATATGTGCTTTGATTCACAAAGATACAATGAGATGTCTGTTTCACTTGCAAACCTAAGAAGTAGGTGAGTTCACCATTCATGTTCATTTTAAATTCTTGAGTCATGACTTTAACTAACTTATCAACCATTGTCTGATTGGTTGATCCGAACACTATGTCATCAACATAGATCTGCACAACTGAGAATCCTTCCTTAGTGTAGACCGTAAACAGTGTCTTGTCTACACTTTCTCGTGTGTACTTTTTCTCAATCAGAAATGAGGCAAGTCGATCATACCAATCTCTTGAACTTGTTTGAGACCATACAGAGCATTGTTCAGTTTGCAAACATGATATGGATGCTTCAAATCTTCAAAACCTTTATATTGTTCAACATAAACCTCTTCCTGAAGATAAACATTCAGAAAAGCACTCTTAACATCCATCTGGTACAGATTAAACCCCATCTTGCAAGCCATTCCAAACAGGAATCTGATAGACTCTAACAAGCTACTACTGCAAAAATCTCTTCAAAATCAATACCTTCAACTTGTGAATAGCCTTGAGCCACCGAACTAGGCTTGTTTCTTACAACATTCCCATCTTTTTCAATCTTGTTCTTGAAGATCCATTTGGTACCAACTATATTGACATCATTGGAAACAAAACACGCATACTCCATAAATCAACAATGCTCTGTCTTTGTCCCATAAAGAAGAAAAAAGCAGTGGTTCCAGCCAGCTGCTTGAAGTCAATTTGCTTTCCAAGGGTAATCCTTCCCCCTTGAATCTTGCCTATAATATCAGTTGAGGAGTGGTTGCGATGTACCTGTTTCGAAGCTGCTTGATGATTGTCTTTGGCTGTCGATTGATAATCCTCTGATTTAGTATCAGTAGTCTGATTCTTAGTATTAGTAGGTTGAAGCAAAATATGGAATGTTGAGGAGTCATCAAATACAACATTCATAGTTTCATGTATTGTGGAAGTGCGCTTATTATAGACCCTGAATGTAGTACTTGATCCTGAGTAACCAAGAAAAAGTCCTTCATCGCTTCGTGAATCAAATTTTCCCCAAAGACATGAAATAATGAACTGTTGGAGTTTTTCCTTTCCACATTTCATCGGAGGTTTTTGTTGTTCCTTTTCGAACATAAACTCTGTTGATGATGTACCACGTCGCGTTAACAGCCTTCGCTCAGAAGGTTTTTGGTGCATTACTTCCATGTAACATTGCCCTCGCCATTTCTTGCAATGCTCTATTCTTTTGTTCAACTACACCATTCTGTTGTGGGGCTCGTGGTGCAGAAACTGATGATCAATAGCCTGTTATGAATATGAATTTTTGAAGACTTCATTCTCAAATTCACCACCATGATCACTACGAATGAATTTGATACCCTTACGTTCCTTTTTTAATTGCAATGCCAAGATTTGAAAACTGTCAAATGAATCACCCTTCTCACGGAGAAAACGTACCCATGTGTATTTGTTGAAATCATCCACAATAACCAAAACATATTTCTTTTCAGACATACTTTCTACTTGGATTGGCCCCATGAGATCCATATGAACAAGTTCCAGAATATCTTTTGATCTAACATCAGGTATAGACTTCTGTTGGTTTTAACTTGCTTCCCCATGCTACACGTTCCACACATAAACTCTTGATCCCTCTTGAGTTTCAGAAGACCTCTCACAATATCCTTGCTGGATAGATCAGCCATTATTCTAAAGTTCATGTGAACCAATCATTGATGCCATATTTGAATTTTGCTCTCTGATCTTGATGTCATACATTGTGTACCTGGAACCCACATATAGCAGTCATTTCCTGTGCGGACACCTTCTAGATGAATAGTACTTTTTGCATCCACTGCTCTACAATTTGTCTGAGTACAGGTTACATCCAAATCTGTGTCACACAGCTGACTGATGCTGATGAGATTTGCCTTCAAACACATCAGTTAATTTTGGATCCATTGAACTCGTAGTTTTTCCTTTTCGTAGTAGCTTTCCTTTTGCTCCATCTCCGAAGGTGACTTTTCCTGCATTGAGTTTTTCAAGACTCTGTAATGCTTCTTTTTCTCTAGTCATGTGTTTCGAACAGCCACTGTCAATGTAATACATCTCTTTTGATGATTTAGATCTAGAATTCTCAGCTATAAATGCAACTCTACTGTAGAGATCTAATTTTTTTATCCACATCTGATTCCAGTTTTTACCATTGAAGGTAAACCTTTGTTGTCTACAGATTATTTGGATCCGATGCTAAATTTTGAAGCATTGATACTTTATGTGGCCTTCCTTTCCGCAATACTAGCATTCCACACTATTTTTCCACTTAGAACTACAAAACACAGATTTCTGATTTTTCCATCCAAGTCCTGATCGCCGATGATGCACGTTGTTTTGATAATCATGAGCAGCATTCTGTGTCTGTTGAGCAATTGTAGAATTGCTAGACGCCTTGACAAATTTCATTTCCTTTGATTCGACACATATGTAACCAAGACCTTGATTTGTTTTTTTTGTCTCTCCCACTGTTAGTAGATAGTCCAAATCCTTATACCTTTAGACAACATCTTGATATGTTTTAATTGCTCATACATTCGACTTTCAAGTTCAGCATTCTTGACCTTCATGCCAACCAATTCCTTTTCCATGTTTTTAAGTAAGAGAAATGTAGCTTCCTTTTGAGATTTCAACTTCTTGTTCATCTCTTGAGTTTCTACCAAAGACTCAACTAGTAATTTTAGTTGATCTTCATGAGTCATATCCAATTCATCTTCTAATTCTGACTCGTCAATGACGTTGTCTTATTGTTCTACAGGGATCTGAATATCATCAGCTCTTTGTTCTTCTAGATCAGCAATAGGCTCAAGTCGTTCAACTTCTTCTTCATCATCATTCATGTCTACTATACCAAGATGAGCGACAAAGTGATTGAGAATATAAGTGTTGTCTTCACTATCGCTGTTTGTATCATTCAGAGTGGTGATAGCAGATTTGCCACTTACCATAAATAAGCATTCATTCTTTGTATGACCATACTCTTTACACTCATAGCATTGTATAGTCATCTTTCTTTTGACAAAAAGGCATTCAGATTTGAAATGACCATATCCTTGGCACCCAAGACATTGCTTATCTGCCTTGTAGTTGTCTCTGTTAGCTGTTGGTATAGCAGAGGGCTAATATTCCTTTTTTGTCCTCTTTCAACTTTGCAAAGAAATTGTTTCACAATTAAACCACCTTTTTTCCAAATTTTCAGATGACTGTTTTCCATTTGAAGTTTTTTCATATACAAGGGCGATACTTTTTCCTTTGTTGATCCCCTCCTTTGGTTTTATTTGAAGTTCATAAGCTTGCATCATACCAACAACTTTATCAAATCTCATAGTGCCAGAGTTCTAAGACATTTCGAGAGCTAATCGATGACCATGAAATTTGGTTGGAAGAAATCTCAGGAATTTTTGGACCAGCTTCTTGTCCTTGTACGTTTTCCCCAAGATTAGTGCTTCGTGTGCTAGAGCTGACAACTTACTTCTGAATTCTTCAACCAACTCATCTTCACCCATCGTTAGATCCTCGAATCGTGAGACCAAGATGTCAATCCAAGTTCTTTTCACACTACTGGTACCTTTAAAGCCTACTTCAAGTACGTCCCATGCCTCTTTCGTACTCTTACAACCTCGTACTTTTTTAACTGATTGCTGTGAAGTGACTTGAAGATTGCTGATAGTGTTTTTGAATTCCATTTAGCATCAGAGTTTTCTTCTACAGTCCACTATTTTCTTGTTTTTGGAACAAAATCACCTTTTGCATCTTTAACCGTATGATGTTCCAATCCCTGTTCAACTGCTAACCAAGCATCAGAATCAATACCTTGTATGTGTTGAGCCATCTGAACTTTCTAGTGTCCATAGTTGTCTGGATCAAGCTTCAGAGTTTTTACAACAACAACCAACTGTTGTTGTGAATTGTCCATTTTGTCCTCAGAATCTAACACATGTAAACAATAACAAACGTTATGCGGCAAATCATTCTGATACCAATTGAAAATGCAGACAATTCGGTAATGGCAAGGATATCAAACAAAGAATTATGTCTTATTTAGAAATTTTCTTTTCTACAAAAGACAAACTTCTGTTGGACTTAATCTATCTTAGATACCAACATAAAACAACTTCTAAAACCGATATCCTAATGTAATTCACTAGAACTCTAAAACTTACTTCCTAAGTTCTTAGAAACTAGGTTTACAATTGAGATCCTTTTTATACAACAAGAGTTCGACTCCGTTTATTCCTAAATTAACTTAAGATCTAACAAACTTCTATCTTCTCTTGATAAGTCTTATCTCCAGCCCATGATAATCCTTATCTTCGATTCAAATCTTTTTTTGAAATATCTTCTTTGCAATTGCTTAACCGCCTAAAATAACTTCTGCTCCACGCCTCATATGTAAGTCATGTGATCTTTATTTAATCTAATGCTCGTGATCTCCACGTGATCCCTTGATCTGCTACTCACATCTTCATAACAATCAGTTGATGGTTGGAAACCAGATCAAAATTGTTCAAGATTAATGTCCGATTCTTGTATGATACTTGATAGATTCTACTTGAGAACGAGAAAAGTAAAAGACACAAAGAGTTTAACGAGTTCGGATTCTGATAACGGAATCCTACGTCTCGCCGGAGATTGAACTCCAGAAATCCACTATCACCGAGCCTTTAATGTTCTTGATTCAAATACACTTAGAATCCTCTCTCACTCAATCTCTCTATCTTTCTGTTACAACTCTCTCTCTTTCACCGATGAAGATTATAACAGATAACAACAACTTATAGATGAGATTAAGATCGAAAATATCATGCTCGAAGAAGAAGGAAAAAATGACCGACTTCTTCTAACCCTAGAAGGTGTCCGCACAGGAAATGATTGCTATATGTAATACACAAAAAATGACAACTTATTGATCCTCTCTTTGTCTTGGTGGATCCTTTATCTCCTTTTGTCTTAGTTCTTTGACACACGAAGCATCTTCAATGCCTCCTGCAACTTATATACTGGTATTAGCTTTAACATGTCTACTGGATTTTCTGATTTTGATACCTTCAACACTTCTATCTCCCTTTTGCTTATCTGATCTCTGATGTAGTTGTATTTGACAGCTACATGTTTGGTCCTTTCGTGGTAAATTGCATTCCTTGAGAGTGCAATTGCACTTTGTGAGTCGCAGTATATCTTCACTGTGTCTTGAGGATACCCGAGTTCTGCTGCTAGTCCTTTTAACCATACTCCTTCTCTGGATGCCTCTGTTAAAGAAACATATTCCGCTTCTATGGAGGATAACGCAACTATAATTAGCAAGTTGGATTTCCAACTTACTGTGTTCCACCAACAGTAAACACTATTCCAGAAGTTGATTTCCTATTGTCCATATTTCCTGCATAGTCTGAGTCGCAATACTCTTGTATCTTGAACTCTTCACTCTTTCTGTAGCTTAAACCCACAGACACTGATCCTTTTATATACCTTAATGCCCATTTCACTGCTTGCCAGTGATCTTTTACTGGTTTGCTCATGTATCTTCTAATTAATCCCACTGTGAATGCAAGATCCGATCTTGTTCCTATCATTGTATACATGATGCTTCTGACTGCACTCTGATATGGAATGTCTTTCATGCTTTGTTCTTGCTCCTTTAACTGTTGTTCTGTAGCTACTCTTAGCTTCAGATGAGCTCCTATTGGTGTTGACACTTCTTTGGGTTGATCCATCTTGAAGTTACTTAACACTCGCTTCAAATAGCTTTCTTGTGTGACCTTAAGTGTACCTACATTACGATCTTGACATATCTCCATACCCAATATTTTCTTAGCATCACCTAAATCCTTCATTTCAAATTCGGATTTCAACAGGTTCTTTAAGATTCCTATTTGAGCTTTGTCCTTAGACGCTATCAGAATATCATCAACATAAAGCAGCATATATATATAGTGTTCTGACTTCAAATTCTTAAAGTATACACGAATATCATATTCACTTCTTATGTAACTATTATTTACCATAAATTCATCAAACCTTTTGTTCCACTGTCTAGGAGACTGCTTCAGTCCATAAAGAGACTTCTTTAAAAAGACGTACCTTGTTTGGATGAGATTATCTATGAACCCTTCTGGTTGTTCCATGAGAATGTATTCTTCTAAATTCTCGTGAAGGAAGGCAGTCTTCACGTCAAGTTGCTGTAACTCAAGATTAAAGTTAGCAACAATAGATAAAATGAATCTAATTGTTTTATGCTTAACAACAGGTGCAAAGATTTCTGTGGAATCTATTTCTTCTTTCTGATTGTAACCCTTTGCAACCAACCTCGCCTTGAACTTTGGCTTTTCTAATCCTGCAATGCCGGCTTTTCTCTTGAACACCCACTTGCAACCTATCACCTTTTTCCCTTCTGGCCTGTCTACAAGTACCCAAGTCATGTTTTTGGGAAGAGAGTCCATCTCTTCTACTGATGCTTCTCTCCATTTTTCTTTATCAGGATCTTGCATTGCTTTTGAGAACGAGTTTGGTTCTCCTTGTCATGTATCTTCTGTCAGAGCACATACAAAGATTGATAGGAATTCTTCTATATTGCTATCATACTCGTATTCTTGATATCTTGTTGGAGGATTTATTGTTCTTCTTGTCCTGTCTCTTGCTAGTTGATAGCTTCTAGGATAACTTGTATTATTCTATTCTTGGTCTTCAGTCTCATTATTCTGCATTGGTTGAGTGGTTTCATCAGTTCTTACAGTAGCTCCACATTTGATTCTATATGTGAATTCCAAACTTATTAGTCTGTTCGAATCAGATTGACTTGTAACTGCTATTTTCTCTGCCTTGATGTCTTTATTGACCATATCTTCCCTGAAAACCACGCTTTTACTTATAACACTCATTTGTTCTTCAATAAGCCAAACTTTATACCCTTTTACCCCTGGAGGATAACCTGTGAAAACTCCCCTTTTTGCTCGAGGTTCAAGCTTTCCCTCTGATGAATGTACATATGCTAAGCACCTGAATCTTCTCAGGTTTTCAAGATTTGGTGCTGCTGAAGTCCATACTTCTTCTGGTCTCTTGAACTCTATCACTGATGAAGGCGATCTGTTGATGAGATACACAGTTGTAGATACTGCTTCTGCCCAGAATTTTGATTCCAAACCACTTTCACTTAACATGCTATGAACTTTGTTCATTATTTTCATGTTAAGTCTCTTTGCAATACTGTTTTGCTGTGGAAAGTAAGTGCATGTTCTGTGTCTTGCTATCCCTTCTTCTTTACAAAACTTGTCAAATTCTTGATTGCAGAGTTCAAGCCCATTATTTGTTCTAAGCTTCTTTACTTTTCTTTTTGTTTGAGTTTCTACCATCCTTTTCCATTCCACAAAACTTTTGAAAGTTTCGTCTTTAAACCTGAGGAAATTTACCCAAACTTTTCTAGAGAAATCGTTAGTAAACGGAATGCAATACTGACATTTGTTTAGACTATAAGGCACATTAGGGGACCCCCACAAACTGGAATGAACATAATCTATTTTTTCTTTGGTAACATGTTTACCTGTCCCAAAACTTACCTTGTGTGTTTTACCAAACACACAGTCTTCACAGAATTTGAAATCTGTGATGTTTGAGTCCTTAATGCATCCTTTCTTTTTGAGTATCTGTAGTCCTTGAATCCCAATATGTCCTATACGGCCGTGCCATAGTATTGTTGTATCCTTTTTCATATTCTTTGGATTCTCCTGTAACGTTGCTACATTTACTTCTGCAACTTGTGTTGTACCTTGAAGTATGTATAGTGACTGCCTTCTTTCGCCCTTTAGAATAATCATGTTTCCTTTTACCACCTTTAGTATACCTTCTCCTCCTTTGAGTGTACATCCTTTCTCTTCCAATGTTCCAAGTGATATGAGATTTCTTAAATTTTTGGGCATGTACCTGACACATGAAGAACAAAACTAGTATTTTCTGGATTAATATATCTTATTGAACCTATACCTTCAACTTGGCAGAATGTTTCATTGGCCATTCTGACTTTCCCTATTGAACTCTTCTCGAAATTTGTGAACAGATCTCTTCTTGGTGTCATGTGAAATAAGCACTCGGAGTCAAGAATCCATTCTTCTTGATCTATCTCTCCATATGACATATTAACTTCGGATGCTACCAGTCCTACAAGGTCTTTTGCATCATCTCTCACAAGTGATGATTCTCATTCTTGTTGTGATTGACCTCTATTCTTGTTTCTTTCAATCCATTTATAACATTGCTTCTTATAATGTCTCTCTTTACCACATATCCAACATTCTCCCTTCCTCTAATCTCTAGACTTCGACCTTGACTTGCTTCTTCCTTTTGAATGATTACCATTCTTCTTTATTTCTGATCTACTTCTTGTGAACAATCCTTCTCCTTTTTCTTTGTTATAGTTTCTAGATTTCTTCAATTTAACTTCTTTAGACTTAGTTGCTGTGATAACATCTTCAACGCATAACTTGTCTTTACTATATGTCAAAGTCTCTCTTAAATGCTCATATTCCTCCGGTAATGACTTTAGTAGTAAGATAACCTGAGTTTCTTCTTCTATCTCTATCTGTAGGTGTCTTAGATCTCCAACCAATTTCAGAAAATCATCCACATTCTGATCTATTGACTTACTATCTTGCATCTTAAATCAATACACTTCTAATTGAGAATATATTCTATCTGGTAAGGTTGTAGGAAGAAATAACTTATCCAGAGTTTCAATCGCGTTAGTTGATGTTGTGCAGCTTTCGATCTTTCTCAGCACTTTGTCTCTGACTTCTAAGAAGATAAGGTTTAAAGCTTTTTCATCTCTATTGGATCGAGCTTATTCTTTTTCGATCAGCCTTTGCTTTGCCTCTGGTTTCTTTTCTTCTTCTTCTGATAGGATCTTTGGCTCATGAGTCTTGAGCACATCCTTCAGACCTTCGACTGTAAGATAAGCTACCATCCTTTTCTTCCACAAACCATAATCGCCGGATCCATCAAAGATTACTATCTTTGACTTTGATTTCGTCATCGCCTTTTTCCGATATCAAATCTTCGACCTCCGATGATTGATTCTTAAGCTCCGATAAGCTTGTTATTCCCCAACGTTGAATCCTCAACCTCCAATGACTTATCTTTGAGCTCCGATGAACTTGTTAAAAAATCTCTTTAACCTCGCTCTGATACCAATTTTTTTGAGATTAATGTCCGATTTTTGTATGAAACTTGATAGATTCTACTTGAGAACGAGAAAAGTAAAAGACACAAAGAGTTTAATGAGTTCGGATTCCGATAACAGAATCCTACGTCTTGCTGGAGATTGAACTCCGGAAATCCACTATCATCGAGCCTTTGATGTTTTTGATTCAAATACACTTAGAATCCTCTCTAACTCAATCTCTCTATCTTTCTGTTACAACTCTCTCTCTCTTTCACCGATGAAGATTATAACAGATAACAACAACTTATAGATGAAATTAAGATCGAAAATATCATGCTCGAAGAAGAAGGAAAAAATGACGGACTTCTTCTAACCCGGTTTTATCTCAGTCTGTCCCCACTATGACTGAGATAAAACCCACCCTAGTGATGTGGGTTGGACCATAAAACAAGATCCAATGACCCATTCTGCTTAATGGACTTGAGCTGTTGATTTGCTCCTTTCTTCTTTGACTTCAAACATCTGGTGTACACAGAGTGTTCACTACTATATAAAAGGAAAAATATAGGAGAAAAATAGAGATTTATAATTATTATGTTTCAAAAAAATTTCTTTTGGTTTTAAATTCCCAAATCCATTATGCACATTCAACCCAATTAGTAATTTCTGTTCGAAACCTGGGGAGTGAATGATATTTTCCTATAGTACATATAAAATGTACAATCTACTACTATATTAAAATCAAATAAGCAAACAAATTGTTTTGCAATCATTTGGGCTTTACTTGTTTGTTCGTTGTGGTATTTACAAAAGGAAAAGGACGACACATCGGAGCCTCACCCAGTTGTACTAAGACGGGATTGTGCATCACCTGGTTCAAGTAACCTGACTTCGAGTCCGAGTGTTTGATGAGATAAAGAAGACAACTTAAAACATTTCCAAATCAAACCACAAAATCATGGCGAAGAAGGGAATCCCTGAGTGGCTCAACAGTTCTCTCTGGTCCTCCACCACTTCTCCTCCTCCTCCTGTTGACAATCGTCATCCTCCCGCCACTGCCGTTGATCCTCCATCTCCTCCGATCGTCGAGCGTCCGCATCTTTCTCCTTCTCCCTCTGCGATTTCCACTGCACCTGCCTCGCCTCTTCCGGTTCGTCCTCCTTCCAAATCTGAGATTAACAATTTGCAGAATGGGACCGGTGATAATGGAGCTGGAAGCGAAACTCCCCAAGCTTCTTCTGTTGAGGATGTTTCTCGAAAGGCGCAAGTCGTTGCTGAGGTTTGTTGCTTTAAGAAAATCTCATGCTTTGTGCATTTTAATTTGATGGCTTTTTGTGATTTTTACTTCCATTTGGGTATGGATATTGCCAGTTATCAAAGAAGGTTATAGACTTGAAAGAATTGAGGAAAATTGCTTCTCAAGGCTTACCGGATGATGCTGGAATTCGTTCCCATGTCTGGAAGGTAACACATTCGCATAAGCTCCTTCATTTAGATAAGGAAATGAAACTTATTTGTGTGATGTTGTTCTTCTCTAAAAAAAAAAGTGTTGGATGTTTTTCTCTACGTTAATATGTAGGGCAAACGTTTATGGATCATTATTGTTACTGTGCTTTTAGTAGTGCAATCTAGTATGATTTGTTATGTTTTCTTTGAATTTCTTGAGGTCTCGTGAACTCCTCAGGGCAGTTTTAGAAAGACGTTGATGATATAGCTTTCAAGTTATCGTTTCTATCAGTTTTCTTTTTTTGCTTTATATTGTTGTCTTGAATATGACAGCTTTTATTGGGTTATCTGTCACCGGATCGCTCTTTTTGGTCTTCTGAGTTAGCTAAGAAAAGGTCGCAGTACAAGCAATTCAAAGAGGAGCTTCTGATGAATCCTGTAAGTCCATTTTGATTGATTGGATTGTAACGGAGAAGAAAAATGGACTTAACTAGTGTTCTCTTTAGCTCATCCCTTGGTGAGATGTTCCATCAAATTATTAATTAGAATGGATGTCATTCTTATAGATTAATAGCTAGATAGATTGATTGAATAGACACAGTCACATCTCTGTTAACCTGGGCAAAACGAGCAATGAAGTAGACATAGTGGCATATCTGTTGCAACTAGTTAAGAGCGTGATGATGAAAATGCACTACCAATAGAAGTTGATGGCTGGCAGTAAGTGCTTTATTGACCAAATAGAGTTTGGTGATGTTCAATGGGGAAGCATGCTTTTCCAACTATTTTGACCATGAAGGTTGTATGTATTAGTATACTATAATGAAAGGTAAATAGGTGTCATGAGTTTGACGTAGCAGACTGTTCCAAAGCTATTGGGCATGTGATGCATTCTAAAGGTACAATTATAAGATATATTAGTTAATGATAAATAAGTGAGTCATTGTAGGGTGTAGGCGTTTACGTCACCTGAATGATAACTCTTTTTTTGAGTTTCTTAATTATTCTAAATTTAAGGTTAAGCTGCTTTCTATATATTTTTGTGGCTAGATAGTCAGAAATAACGAGAAAGATGAATAAATCCAAGGATGGTGATAATAATGACCCAAAAATCGAAAGCCCTGGTGTCCTTTCAAGGTCAGAGATAACTCATGAAGATCATCCGTTAAGTCTTGGAACAACAAGCTTATGGAATAATTTCTTTAAGGTATTTGGATTTTCAGCTTGAGCTATCTGCATATATTATCATTGTTGGGTTGGGGAGACAAGGGACCCGTTTAGATTACCTCTTTTTTGAAAGTTATAGAAGTATTATGGATGATGTAGCTGAGTTATATGATTCTCAGATATTGGAATGTTATTGTTGATATACGCAATTCTGAAAATCTGATCACTAATAATGATTTTGCCGTTTCCCAGTTGGTTTTAGAAGCAGATTTAAGAGATGTATAGAAATAGGAAAAGGAAACAACTTTCCTGTAAACTTTTTACCTTCCGTTAGGTGTTTGGATGGTTAAAGTTATTACTATTGGATATTTATGTAGGGTGCCTTGTCACATCGAGCAAATACGCTTAGGCAGATTATTATTACATTGACATCTACAAAGATAGGGTTTCGATTGAAACTTTTAGTTCTTTCAAGGTTGTGTGTCTCATTAATTTTGCACATGACGAAAATATAATATTTTCTCTTCTTTGTTTAGTATAGTAATTTCGTTCTTGTTGCATATAAAGCTGCAAAATAGTCTTCGTGATTTCAACTTGATACTGTTCAGGATACCGAAGTCTTGGAACAAATTGACCGGGATGTGATGCGTACTCATCCAGACATGCACTTTTTCTCTGGCGATTCTGCTGTTGCAAAATCTAATCAGGTTGGGTTTGGTCGTGTTATAGTTTAAAATTTTGGGCTGGTTAAACCAATTGTGTATGGATAGGTTTTTGGGTGATTTCATACATGTCTTGCATCTCCAGGATGCTTTGAAAAACGTGTTGACTATTTTCGCAAAGTTGAATCCTGGCATTAGATATGTACAAGGGATGAATGAGATATTGGCACCTATTTACTACATCTTTAAGAACGATCCAGATAAAGGAAATGCAGTAAGACGCTCCTAGTTTTTTTCTTATTTAAATTAAACTCTCTCCTTTTGGGTAAGACACTCCTAGTTTTTCTTATTTGCTTAACACTAGCACTTTAAGTAATGCAGGCGTATGCTGAATCAGATGCATTTTTCTGTTTCGTTGAATTGATGAGTGGGTTCCGAGATAATTTCTGTCAACAACTTGATAACAGTGTTGTTGGTATACGTTACACTATAACAAGGCTGTCGTCACTCTTGAAGCATCATGATGAAGAACTGTGGCGTCATCTAGAAGTCACAACTAAAGTAAGATTTCATACACAACTTTGGGTGATAGACAAATTCATATACATTAATTCTATCTCTGAATAAATGTGTACCATCAGTTTGAAAGTCTTCCCAAATTTTGAGCTTCCGTTTAGATGTTTCAGTGTAATGACATTTGAGACCTGTGTCAATTTCCAGATAAACCCCCAGTTCTATGCGTTCAGATGGATCACACTCCTATTGACTCAAGAGTTCAACTTCGTGGAAAGCCTTCACATCTGGGACACACTCTTAAGCGACCCCGAAGGTCCTCAGGTAGTATTCAGTTTATTACTGCTTAGCTTCTTTAAGTTGTGATTCTCGTGACTTGTGAGTCATTAAAGGATTCAATACCTCTGAGCAGCTGAGTTTAGGACATTAAAAGATATGCACTAGGGAAGAATTAACAGACTTTGACAAAAGGATAACTATTTGTATGTGTATATTCGTGGAGACAGATTTCAGTTCATATGTTCTTATTAGAATATGAGGTAATTGGGTCACTTGTTGTCGTGTAATGTAGAAAAGCTAACAAGTGAATTTGCAGGAAACGCTACTACGGATATGTTGTGCAATGTTGATTTTAGTTCGGAGGCGTTTGCTTGCTGGAGATTTTACATCGAACCTCAAACTTCTTCAAAACTATCCTCCGACAAACATCAGTCATATGCTCTATGTGGCTGACAAATTACGCTCTAAATAGAATCTTGAGGTTAATGATAACTCCCTCCCTTCTCCTTTTTTTTTAAACTCTGCAACTTCTTATGTACATTATTTTGTAAGTTAATTTTAGCTGCTTGAGAAAATCTCAGATCAAACCTTACTTCAGTGTTATTTGGTGTGTAACAGAGATATATTTAGAGAAAAAGTTTGACATTGATCAACTTTTATGGTTTGATTGACTAAATTATCTTCTTTTTTTTTTTCTGTTAAACACAGTTTGGGTTCGGGAATTTTGGTTGGGTCAGATATAAAGCTTAATCAGGAAGTAATTGCGGACAAATATTTGTCGAAGTCAATTTTCTTATATCAATTTGAGCCCAATATAGATCATTTACTTGCGAAGAGCAAATTAGGAACCAAAGAATGAGTTGTGGAACAATTTCAGTAGTCATGTTCTTGATTATAATTGTTCTGTTTCCATACTCTTATCTCTTCTTGCTCTTCGTCTCTTTTCTTATTTGCTTTCTTCTTGCTGCTTATTATCTTCTTCTTGGAGAATTCTAAATTTCTGTTTGAAGAATTGACAAATGGGCCGGTGTGTTTGCTTCTTATTTGCTTCGTCTTTGATTGTTAATTAATCGGAGATTGCTGATTGGTAATATCTCATAATTAATTGACAGAAATTTAGATTTATCTTAGCCTGTATCTCTTTGTAAACATTTCTAGTTATCTTTGTGCTTGTATCACAAGCTAACGACTTTTTGTTCCAGTTATCATTGTCCAACTCCTGTATAGCAATAATGTCAACTCATAACTTCTCATCTTACTTTCTATCTACGACCTAATCAACATTATATAAAATTATTTATCCTGTTATAATAAAGAAATAATAACTGAAATGAAGAGTAGAACAATTCTTTATAACATGCATAATTTTTCTGTTTTCAGGAAAATTTTAGAAAGATACCGTAAATAACTTTTTTTTTTTTTGAAAATGCTCTGCTTCACTCTAGAAATCTAATACACATTTTCTTTTCTTCACACATTTTCCTCTCTAATTGCCGACAGTTATGGAGGTTGCCCGGGGTTTCCTTAGGATTAACTGTCAAGTTCTTCTGCCTATTTAACTCATGCGTCATTTTCTCGTTTCCTTATTCGAAACAGAGTGGTTTCTTTGACAAAATGTCAGACAATATTTTTAACCAATTGCAAGAGATAACCTTAGGCTTTGAAGATGATACATTGAAGTTCCTTTGGAACTATGTTCTGAAGTCCTATGCGCTCATTCTCATTGTCTTTTCATCAAGCCGGTTAATTTGCAAAAGCAAAACATCCCTGCTTTGATGAATATGCTGCCTCGTTTGTGGGAAACAATTGCTGATATCACTGGGAGAATCACTGAAAACAAACAAATTCAATATTTATTTTCGTCAGATGAAGCGGTGCAATCAATCATTCGAAGAGGGCCCCTTGATTTTTCAATGATTGGATGTGTGAAATGGCACAGTGGAATCCAAATAGTTTGGGAACATAAGCGGTGTGGGCTCCTTTCTCGTTCACATAAGAGGAATTCCATTGCAATTCCTGACAAAGAATATGATCACTCATATTGGCTGTAGTCTTGGACACTTTGTCAAAACTGATTTGGACTCCAATGGTGCGGTCCTTGTTTCTTTGGTCGATAAAAGGGGAAAAAAGCCTCCCCAATATTTTAATCTAAAAACTCAAAACATAAGCATTAATCATTATCCAAAACAACACGTTTCGGGTACATAGTCTCGGAGTCATCCTCAATCAAAATCGAGGTAAGATTAGCAGGACAGGAAAAAAAGAATGAAAACCTAAAGGGAGCTCAAAAATATAGTAAGCCAAACCATCTGCCAAACAGTTAGGCTCTCTAAACACGACAATCAAAGTCGTAAGTGGGTATTCAAATAAAGGAGAGCACCTTGCTATCATGAAATACGGACTATCCAGTCATTCGCTAAAAAGCCATAGCACATCATACTAAAAAGGAGAGGGGATGAGAATCACCAATCCCTCTTTTTAAAAAACCAAAATCAGCTTCAAATCAAATTCGAACTCGAACTGCTTAAACCCCAATTCCCAGACTGTATACCAACCATAATACGCACTCCATAATTCCGCAAGAGGTGCAGAACAATATCCAATGTGTAAGGTGAAGCCCTGACACTAATTACCATTGCTGTCACGAATCACGCCCCCAGCAGAAGATAACCCTGAGTTCCCACAAGAAGCTCCATCCGTGTTCACCTTATACCAAGACACTGCTGACTTCATCCATGCGACCATAATCTCAGTCCAAGGAGCACTACTCCCATGCGGCTTCAGGTTTTCATTAGCCTGAAAAATATCTCTCGCCCATTTTTGAACAAAAGAGACTTGATCCCTACATTTAGCATTCACACCAAAGACGTTACCACATCGCCATTTTCATCTCCACTAAAGTGCGACAGAAAACTGGACCGCCCAAGGTACATTACCGCTCGGACATGTAAGTAAGTTGTATAAAACCACTTCAAAAGAAACTGCAAATAGAACATATCTCTATGGCTATACGTTGCCAAATTCCCAACATTGCATGGCAATCACGCAGTATATGAAGAATGGACTCATTACCACCGCAACACACAGTACATACACTAGAAGGACAGAGATGTCGCCGAAATCATTCAGAGTTAGTCATCAACACATGATTGATGCACAACCATAAAAACGTACGAGTTCTCTCAGGTACCTTGAGTTTCTAGCTACGAGCAACAAAGTCACTCATATCCGGTTGTGGCACGAACTCACACGTAATCAAACTATAAGCAGACTTGACCGAGAAAACACCATTAGCAGTGCCACTCCACGCCAAACGATCTACAACACCGGTCACTAAATCAACAATAATCGCACCTAACTTTAGGTGGATAATCTGCGGTAAATACGATATAAAACTATCATAACGCCAACCTTCGCCTGCAATCCATATATCTTGCACACACATAGAGAGAGTGCTATAGGGAATATCATATGTGCTACAATCAATTAGAGGAGAAGATTTAAGCCTATTATCTGTCCAGAAATTAATCTGTGACCCATCACCCACAACCCACCGAAGATGAGGCAGGACTACATCACGCAGGCCAAAGATCACACTGCGCCAAGTTGATGACCAAAAACCTTTAACGACAAGCCAAGAAGCATCATGAACGTCCTCAACCCTGTACTTTTGATGAAGCACCCGAGCCCAAAGACTATTGGTGTCTAGAAGTAAACGCCAGCCAACCTTAGCAATAAAAGCGAATACATTGGAGATGACAAACGAATTCCCAAACCACCTGCATGTTTTGGCTTACAGATTTTATTGCATGCCAATAAGTGCTATTTACGAACCCCATCCATACTACCCCATAAAAATGACGGGAGATTCGATCTAGCCATTTCAGAGTACCAACTGGTAACTTAATTATACTCATAGAATGAATTTGTGGTTGTCCAAAAGCACACTTCTTTCTGTTTGCATAAAACTAGTGTTGTTCCTAAAACTGGAGCACCATTCCCAAGTAATTCATGTGTATCAGAATAGAGGATAGAACCGACTTCATAATGATATGTATAGTTTAAGTACATTTTAGGAGTTCTATTTAGCCGTTTTTACATGCATATCTAATACATTCTCGTCATTTTAGAGTCCAAATAGCTTCATTCATTTGCATCAGCATGCATATTGCATTTGAGGGGATTTTAGGTACTGAAGGTGCAAAAATGGAGTGTTCTGGACTAGTGGTTGCAAAGAGATGCAAAGTAGCAGCACTGGAGTGTGGTTGGAGCTGGGAAACAATAGAGGATGCTCGAGTACAGATCGAGTCCCATCATGCTTGAACTGGAGTGGAGTGGCGAAGGACACATGAAGAACTCAGACTGTAAGCTGACACTCGAACGAACGCATGTTGCACTGGAGCTGCAGTTCGAGTGTGCTGTATCTTGAGATGCAAGGTTTCTGAACATGGACCTGACCAGCATCTGGATCGAGCTTTGCTTCAAAATCCACTGAAAATTGGGCATTTTCTTACTGGGCCGGATTTTACTTGTGTTTGTGCTGAGTTTTCTATATACTTCGAGTGGGGATGAGTTTTGGGGATATATCCAGTTTTCTTATCGGAGTGATTATTTCTTTTTCGAGTGAGTAGAAATTAGCTCTTTGTAATTCCAGAACGAATCTTTCTGATTTGAGTTTTATGTTTTTATGCAATTCAGCTTTTACGTTTAGTGTTGATTTCCATTTTCATTCGAGTGTTTGATCTATGTTGGCTAATATGAATTTCGTGTTTAGCATTAATTTCAAGAATTCTGAGTATTTACCTAGGGCTCTTGAGGATGAGCTAGATCAGCATGAAGCTTAGGTTTTCTAGGTTGCTTGAGGTTAGAATTGTTAGGATCTCTTCTGTTTTGGTGCGTTAATTACTAGCTCTATTCTGATCAACTGGAGCTTGTTCTAAGACACTCTATCATATAATCGGTGTTTGATAGAGCGTCTGACTGAACCACTTCAGGGATTTGCACATTCTGCTTGAGGGATCGAATGTTCGAGGTGTGAATTGACTTTAAGCGGGTTAAACATTCATGCCGCGCAGATTATAAAACGCCTATGAGGATAGGGTCTGTTAGTAGTCAACTCGAGTTTGTTTGCCACGAGAGTGGATTCATTGTTATTGTTCTTTCTGCCTAGAGATTAGCTTTATTGAGTGTTGTCAAGCGCCTAGTTGATCTAAGAGTCACGCTGATCCGTGATGCTCACTCCTCAGAAACCTGTTTTCTTACCTTGTGTTAAATTCACTTTTGACATTGCTGCTTACTGCTTTGTTTTAATTTCTTTATTATTGCAGATTGATTTGTTCATTTTTATTTTAAGTACGATCTAGGTTGTTGACAAACCAAACTTTGATTGGCTTGAATTAGGATAGTTTACTGCATTCTGACTGATAACTACACGCCCAGTTGGATTGACACCTATTATCTACACCGACACTTTAGTGTAATAGGATTTGAAAACTTGAGTAAAATCCTGTTATCAAAATTGCACCATTGCCAAATGGGTTTCTGTTAGTTACATTTAGGATTGTTAACTTTGTAAGCTCAAGTTCTTTTTGTTTCTTGTTACTTACTCACCTGTGATACTGTCTTTTGTGTCTGTTTCAAGTGATTTCAACATTCAGTGAGTCCATTACAACCTACTGTTTGAGTTGAGTTCACGTATTATATGCAGACATGTTCACAGGGGAGTCATGAACTACTCCAACCTCTTGACACTATTGACCAACTTCCACGCGAGTTGAGAGCAAAGAAATACCAACTAGAAATTGCACCAGAATATCCAGCTAAAATGAATCCCCTAGCAAACTCGTAAACACACCAACTTCCACCTGAGCATACCGACCCACCTCCTGTGGGTGGACCTCGACAGAGGATGCCTCAAATAATCGGAGCTGGAGATGCACCAAGCACTCATACCCATAGACATGAAATCGTGCCTCCAGCTATTTCGAACAACAACTTCGAGATCAAGAGCAGTCTCATCTCCATGATCCAGAACAGGCAGTTTCATGGACTACCCTCTGAAGACCCTCTTGATCACTTTGACGAGTTCGAGCGCATTTGTGGTCTGTAAAGGCTTAATGGTGTTAGTGAGGATGCATTTAAACTTAGGCTGTTTCCATTCTCACTTGGAGATAAACCCGCATTTGGGACAAGCATTTACCACAAGGATCCATTACTTCTTGGACTGACTGTAAAACTGCTTTTCTGAGCAAGTTCTTCTTGAACTCTCGCACTACAAAGCTCAGGAGTGCTATCTCGAGCTTTACACAACAGAACCATGAAACATTTGCTGAAGCATAGGAGCGCTACAAAACTTATCAAACCTAGTGCCCCCATCATGGTTACGCTCCAGAAATATTGCTTAGCAACCTTTACAAAGGTGTTCATCCCAACATCCGAAGGCTCCTGGATACTGCCAGCAACGGAAATTTCCTAAACAAGGATGTGGATGAAGGTTGGGAGTTAGTGGAGAACATGGCACAGGCAGATGGGCAGTATAATGAGGACTACGATAGGACCATTTGTGCTATAGTGGATATAGACACAGTCAGTAGGAAGGAGCTCAACACCTTGAACGAGAAAATTGACAAGTTGTTGCTGGTGCAACAGAAACATGTTCACTTTATGACTAGTGATGAACTTCTTCAAGACGAGGAGGATGATCAGGCTGCGGAGATTAGTTATCTGTAGAATCAAGGTAGTGGTTACAAGTAGTACAACAACTACAAGCAACACCCCAACCTCTCATATAGGAGTAACAATGTAGCAAATCCCCAAGACCAGGTCTACCCACCTAAACCCCAGAATGTTCACTCCAAACCTTTTGTCCCTAAGCAGCCATATCACCAGAGTTACCAGTAAACTCTGACTGTGCCTCCTGGGTATGAAGCGCAAGCTCCAGCACCTGTAACACAACCACCTAAAGTTCTGACTTTGCTACAAAAGATACTTAAAGGACAGAAAGCGTCAGCTGCTGAAATCACGCAGAAGTTTACTGAGGTGCATTCCAAGATTGACGCCTCTCACAACGATCTCAACTGCAAGTTAGAGACACTAAACGCAAGACTTAAGTATGTGGAGAGTCAGCAAGCACCATAATCTTCTGTGAAGACGACTGGGCAACTTCCAGGGAAAGCAGTTCCCAATCCGAAAGAGTATCACGCCAATGCTATCACTCTGCAAAGTGGACGCGAGCTGCTTATTCGAGCAGGGGATTCCAAGGGTACTTAGGACAGTAAGGTACAGGAGGGGGAGGATTCTCTCATCACTGGTCAGAAAAAACTTCCACTACAGATAAGATACTCGAACAGGAAACTCGAGCTGAAGTTGTTCCTAAGCCACAGTCTCCTAAAGATCCCACACATGAAGCTAAGTCAGATACATCAGATCATGTTAAACCAAACCCAGTGTTTCAGATACACAACCACCTGTAGCAGTTCAACAGAAGAGCAAACCTTTTGTTCTACCACCTTACACACCCCAACTTCCTTTCCCTCAAAGGTTCAAGAGGGATTTGACGGAGAAATATAAAGCCTTTTTTGACGAGCAGATGAAGGATATCGAGGTGAAGATTCCTATCTTAGATGCGTTCATGTTGATACCTCCTTACCAAAAATTTTTGAAAGAAGTGGTTAAGGAGAGGACTCAAGAAGTCGAGGGAATGGTAGTGTTAACGCATGATATCAGTGCTATAATCCAGAGGAAGGTTGTGCCGAAAAAGCTTGGTGATCCTGGAGCCTTCACAATTCCCTGCTTGCTTGGACTCCTGTTATTCAGCAAGTGTCTCTGCGATCTCGACGCCTCAATCAGCCTTATGCATCTTTCAGTTGCAACAAGGTTAGGTTTTGTCGACTACAAACCTTGCAAGATCTCGTTGGTTCTAGCAGATAGGTCAGTGAGAACCCCGCATGGCATTTTAGAAGACCTTCCTGTGAAGGTGGGATGAGTTGAGATACCAACAGACTTGGTCGTTCTGGAAATGGAAGAGCCTAAAGACCCTCTGCTGTTTGGAAAACCTTTTTTAGCCACAGCAGGTGCGCTAATAGATGTCAGGAATAGGGTGATCGAGCTAAATCTTGGTCCAGATCTCAAGATGAAATTCAACATCAATGATGCGATTAAGAAACCAACAATTGAAGGTCAGGTATTCTTAGTTCAAGAAATGAACGCATTGGCTGATGAGCTTTTAGAGGAGTTGGCAGCAAAAGACCAACTACAACTTGCCTTGACTAAGCCAGCCGTTGAGGGGTACTTGAGTTTAGAAGCTGAGTACTATGGGAAGCTACTGGATTCTCACAAGCTAGTCAGAAGTTCAGTGGTTATTGAAGAACTGGATAAAACATGTTCTAAGGATAAAACAGTGAGTCTATACTCGAGTGTATCAGTACCAGATTCAACCCCAAGACTCGAACTGCAAGCACCCAAAGTGGAACTAAAATCACTTCCTGTAGGGCTAAGGTACGCTTTTCTGGGCTAAAATTCTACTTATCCTGTGATTGTCAATGATGCTTTGAGTGATGATGAATTGAGCATGCTATTGACTGAGCTTAAACGTTTTAAGAAGGCTATAGGATATACCTTTCATGACATTAGAGGAATATCTCCAAACTTTTGCACCCATAGGATACACCTAGAGGATGAATCTCATTCTAGCGTAGAGCCCCAGAGGAGAATGAACCCTAACCTTAAAGATGTTGTGAAAAAAGAAATACTTAAGTTGCTAGATGCTGATGTTATCTTTCCAATTTCTGATAGTAAGTGGGTTTCACCTGTGCACTGTGTTCCTAAGAAGGGGGGTATTACTGTAGTTAGAAACAACAAAGATAAACTAATACCCACTAGAACCATAACGGGGCATAGTATGTGTATAGACTATAAGAAGCTGAACTCATCCACTAGGAAAGATCATTTCCCTTTGCCATTTATTGATCAGATGGTTGAACAATTGTCTGGTAAAAAGTATTATTGCTTCCTTGACGGGTATAGCGGATTCTTTCAGATCCCAATACATCTGGATGATCAGGGAAAGACTAATTTTACTTGCCCTTATGGCACTTTTGCTTACAAGCGTATACCATTTGGTTTATGCAATGCTCCTGCTACTTTTCAAGGCTGTATGACTTCTATTTTCTGAGATTTGATCGAGGATGTAGTTGAAGTATTCATTGATGATTTTTCTGTCTATGGTTCTTCCTACTCCACCTGTTTGTCGAATTTGTGCAGGGTGCTTAGCAGGTGCATGGAGACCAACCTTGTGCTCAACTAGGAAAAGTGCCACTTCATGGTTCAAGAAGGAATATTTTGGGGGCATAGGGTGTCTCAGAAGGGTATCAAAGGTTATAAGGCAAAGATTGAAGTCATGACTCAGCTGCAGCCCCCTAAGACAGTGAAGGATATTCGAAGCTTTGTGGGTCACGGTGGGTTTTACAGAAGGTTCATCAAGGACTTCTCCAAAATTGCAAGGCCCCTGACAAGCTTACTGTGCAAAGAAGTTGAGTTCAATTTCAGTCCTGACTGTCTCGAAGCAATTCTGAAGATCAAAGAAGCATTGATCTCTGCTCCAATAATCCAAGCCCCAGACTGGACTCTTCCATTCGAGATCATGTGCGATGCAAGTAACTTTGCTGTAGGAGCAGTCATTGGGCAGAAAAAGGATAAGAGGTTGAACGTGATATACTACACCAGCAGGACTCTTGACGATGCACAAATCAAATACACAACTACAGAAAAAGAGCTTCTTTTTATGGTATTTGCATTCGAGAAATTCAGATCATATCTGGTGGAACTAAAGTTATTGTCCATACAGACCACGCAGCGCTGAATTATTTGATGAGGAAAAAGGACGCTAAGCCAAGATTACTGAGATGGATACTGCTGCTGCAAGAGTTCGACATGGAGATAGTGGACAAATCTGGAGTAGAAACGGAGTGGCAGATCACCCGTCACGTATAATGATTGAAGCTCGATCCCTATTGATGATTCAATGCCAGAAGAGCAGCTCATGACTCTAGGAGCCGAAGAACATTGTTTTTAGATTGGTAGGAGGTTTGCTGGTTCTAATCTACCTTGGTATGCAGATTTGGTCAACTAC
>OVBA01003642.1:0-26984 GCA_900406435.1 Lepidium aucheri | reverse complement strand
ATATATATATATATATATATATATAATTATATCGAAAATATCTTATTTCGGACTTAAAAATTTTTATTACAGGAGCCGAGAAGGTGGCCCAGTAGTAGTGGCCACTTTACAAATCCTCAGGCACCCGGATTCGAGTCTTCTCAGGTGCATGAAGAAAGAAGAAAAGAGCTTTAGAGTTTTGGCTTTGGCTATGGATTGGACCTTATCGATCCAATTATAGTAAAGTTGACAAAAAAATTTTTTTATTACAGGAACAACACACCAATCAGAAATTAACTATTAATGAAAATAATTGTGAAAACGAACATTTAGTTATTTGATTCTACTCAATATAGAGGTGATTAAATGTCTTAGCTAATGACTCAAATATTTAGAATTTGATTATATCTTATTACATATGGTAGTTAATAGAAAATTTTAGAAATGTGTTTAAACTATAAATTGAACATTCTTAATCTAATTGTTGAAAAAACAAATTATTTGTTATACTAATAAAACTATGGTGGTCTTGGATATATATATGAATCCATACTATCTATGGTGTATGGAGAAAAAAGTAAAACTTCTAACACAAATAGAGTTTGAATTCTTCACACATGGTTCCATTAAAATTAAACTCTTCGGTTGGATATACCTTTTAATCTATTTCAAGTAGCGCAACAAGCAGAGAAGTTCATGTTCATGCTAATTATGGAGTTTGTCGACAAGATCTTGTGAAAAGAAAAGAATATATTATTAGGATTAGGGCTAATTCCGGTGGGTACGTAAATGCATATAAGAGTGAAACCAGCGGCTCTTTTGTCTCTTTATTCGAGTATGCTCTTACTCATTTACTTATTTATATCAACAGAAATTCTCGAAATCTGATCTACACCCTTCGGATTTAATTCACTACTATCAGACGATACTTCAATCAATCTTAAGCAAGTAGCTAGGACTTGCTTGGACTCCAATTAGAATTTACATGGTTGAACAAAGTTCTGCTGTCTATGTAGATTTACTTTGTACAATTGACGCTATTATTTTTAACATGTGCAAATATAGTGATGTCGAATATATTCAATATATGTAAGCAAATTAAGTCTATGTATGCTTCTTTAATACATATATATATATATATATTAATTTTATTTTTTACTCGGTTAAATATGATTAATAGTTGAAAATAATTAAAAGGTAATTTATATAAGTTATTTGATACGATATGAATATGTTCGAGTATAAGGGTAGCTAGTAGAGTTTGTTGGTCATAATTCATCAACTATACATTTTCTTTATTATCAGCTAACTTTTCTTTAGAGAACATCATTTCGTCGTAGCTACTATTCGAGCAACCCAAACCGAACTCTATTCTTTTGGTAAATATAGAATCTTAATAATCTTACTAAACCCCTTTTCTATCAATTCATACAGTAATCTTTTAGAAATCTAGATCCACTTTAAAAATTTCCAGTATAGAAAACTAAGGGCATCTCTAAACCATTACTCTATATTTTATTCTATAATATAGTAATAATATTGAGTTGAGTTTTGCTACAACCTATTACTTTATTTTTCACTCTATCAAAAATATTCATAAAATATACTATTTTTCTTTATGTTTTATTTTATCAAAAACATCTATTATTTATCAATTTATCAGTTTAACCCATTTATTATATTTTTATACTAAAAAGTTTACAAACTTTAAGTTTTAAATAGGAGGAAACAATCTACTAAAGAGCATCTCCATTGGTGAGAAATCTATTGAGTTTTTCACTATTAAAATATTAATTTTTTTAACATTTATAACATCATAAATATTAAAATTTAATTTACAAAATAATATTAAAAACAAAAGACATTATAAACATCATTTTTCTTTGGCAAATAAACTTTTTCAGATGATGTGATTTTTGTATGCAATATTTTATTTCTTTTGCAGAGATTTATTTTATGTATAAAAAAATTATTTAACATGTGACAGATTTATTTATAGTGTAACAGATTTATTTATAGTGTAAAAGATTTATTTGTGGTGTAAAAAAATTAATTTGATGTGTAAAATATTTATTTGTAGTATAACTGATGTGTAACAGATTTTACTGTTACTTTGAACTAAATATTTAAATTTTATGTTATAATTTAACTAAATAATAATTATTAAATATTAATAAATATAATATAAAGTTATACATAATAGAACTTGATAGATAGATAGTTTAATTTTATAGATCTATATAAATTTAAATTTCAAAATTATATCATACAAACTATTAGTTAAATGTATAATTATAATATTTAAAAGTTAGTTGATAAAAAATAATATTTAAAAGTTAAAAGATCATTTTGAAAATATAAAAGGATTAACTCTATAATAGAGTAACGAACAGTGCAACGCCAAATATGTAATATTTTTTTTGTCAACCACTTTCCTTTCCACATTTAATATCAATTAAGTCTGTTACAACAACCAAAATTAAATGCTTGACGAGATAAATAGTTGGCTAAAACATTATCCAATCTTGAAATAAAATTGAAAGATAAGAATGAGAAAGCTCTCGAGAGAACAAAGATGTCGGATCCAGTTCCATAGATTTCCGACAGTAATTGTTCGGTATTAAGATTCCAAATAAGGATGGCCGATTGCATCCTCCAACGCTGTCCGGACCGCGATTGCTTCTGCAACAAGGGTCGAGAGAATAGAAGTTACCACATCCGATGCTTGAATGCAGTTGGCAGTTGGGTTCTGGTCGAAAACCCAGCCTATTCCCACTGATTTGATCTCTTTCTTCTAGGAGGCATCCGTATAGCAGGTGATCGCTTTCTCAGATCTTTGGGTATGTTGAAGCTGATTTGAGTGGTGTTTCTCTGATTTTACCTCTAATTGTGCAGCACACCATTCCTTTGCTTCAACTATTAATTTTGTGACAATCTTCATTGGCGAGAAGGATCGATTGTTGAAGATGAACTCATTTTTTTGCTTTCCACAAGTTCTGCATGAGCCAGACATTAATTGGTTTGTCTCTTAAACCTGTAGATGGTAAGCATTATTTTGATTTGATTAATTTCCAAAGCTTTATGAAGCTTTGAGTTGCATCCAAATCATGTTTGTGGGATAACGGCATTAAGTTCCAGGTGACCTGTGCAAAATTGCATCCAAAAAACACATGAGTTATAGTTTTATATTCCCACATCGGTGACAATTTAGTTCCACGTCTGTAATCCTTGATGCTAATCGTTCTTTTACAGGTAGAGCTTGTGTCGCGGCCTTCCATAGAAGGAGCTTGATTTAGGGAGTTGTTGCAATGCCCCATATATCAGCAATCCAATTTATAGTGTTGTTGGTGTTATATGCGTCCTCCTAGGGTACTTCTATCTGTGCATAGTACCCTGTTTTTACAGCATACTGATCTGAACTGTGCTTGAGCCAAATCAGTTTGTCTCTTACTCCCATTTTACTAATTTTTATATGCAATACATTGTTTACATGGTGAGGCGAGATGGCCTGTAATTTTTCTATATCCCATTGTTGTTTGTTTACTGTGAGAAGTTCTAATACTTTCATATTCTTGGTTGCTTCCGTTGGCGGTCCGTAAGGAACTTGGTGTGGGGAGTGAATCAACCAAGCATCCGACCAAATGTTGATTGATTCTCCATTCCCCACTGCCCATCCGACATGCTTCTGGAGAAGTTGAGCACCTAGAACTATCCCTCTCCATCTGTGGGAGGCATTGCCAGTCGCAAATATGTTAAGTAAGTTGCCTTCTTTGTAGTATTTACCTTGAAGTAGTTTTGCTAACAGTGAGTGGGGTTGGCTAACAATCTCTATGCAATATTTGCTAACATTGCATCATTGAAACATTTAATATTTTTGAATTCAAGCCCCCATTGTTTCTTATTCCTTGCTAGCTTTTGCCACGATAACCATGCCATTTTCTTATTTTGAGGTTATCTGTCTCACCAAAACCGAGTCATTTCTGATTGAACTCGATTGCATATAAAGGTTAAGAGTTCAAAGCATGACATTTTATAGGAAGGTAGACTCGATAGAATACTTTTGATCATTGTTAGCTTTCGGGAGGTAGATAGGAAATTTGTAGACCCGTTTGTTGTCTTTTACTCAGTCTTAGCTAGGATAGAAGCAAATAGATCTTTCTTTGTTCATCCAAAGTGCTTGGGAAGGCCAAGATACTTCCCCACTCCTCCTTCCTATGTGATACTTAGCTCTTTTTGATCTTTTGTTTCAGCGTTTGCGTTGTGTGTCAGAAGAATGTGATGGTCAATTTTTGCTTGTTAATGCTCTATCCCGGAACCTCTTCATATTGATGCAATAATTGCTTCAGTGTTGTGATACTCTTATGATTAACATGACAAAATAACATAGTTTCGTCCGCAAACAATAGGTGATTAATCTTAGGACTGCCTCTAGCAATGCCTAGACCTTTAATCTTGCTTTGCAATTGTGCCTTTTTACATAGTCTATATAATACTTCCCCACAAAGAATGAAAATGTAAGGGGAGAGAGGATCCTCTTGTCTTATTCCTCTTTGTGGGTATATTTTTCTTCTTGGTGTGTCGTTTACCCAAACTGAGTAGGTGACCGTAGTGATGTATTCCATAATCTAGCCTATCCATGTACTGCAAAACCCCAATCTATCTAGGACCTGTTAGATAAAAGGCCATTCCAACCGGTCATATGCCTTGCTCATGTCAATTTTGACTGCAATATATCCATATTTCTTTGCTGTAGATGTCTTTAGTAGATGTAGCATTTCATGTGTGATCAAAATATTGTCTGATATTGCCCTGTTTGCTCCAAAAGCTGATTGGTTTTGTGATATTAGGTCTGGTAGCAGTGGTCGTAGTTATTTGGTTAGGATCTTTGAGATGATCTTGAAGTATACATTGCATAGCGCTATAGTTCTAAATTCTACAAGTTTCTTTGCATTTGTTGCCTTTGGTACTAAATCTGATGTGTGTTTCATTGGTGTTTTGGCAGTTTTCCAGTCTTGAAAAATGTTTGTATCTCGGTAATCACAGCAGGGCTGGTTGCAGACCAATTTGATTGGTAGAAGCTTGTCGGAAGCCCATCGGGTCCTGGTGATTTCTCTCCATTAAGCTCAAAAGCTGCTACTCTTATCTCATCCAAGGAAGGTATTGCGATCAATCGATCATTAGCTTCTTTAGTAACCTTTGGTTCCAATGCTCTAATTACAGTGTTAGGATTGCCTTTGTTTGTGGATTTGATGATCGAGTTGAAATATTCCACAAAAACCTTTGCAACTTTGTCTTTTTAATAAACTGGTGTACCCTCTGCATCTTCAATCATTGATAGACTATTTCTAGCCCTTTTCCTCGTGTAACAGCATGAAAGAAACTTGTATTATGATCTCCTAATTATAGCCAGAGCAGTCCACTTTGTTGCTTTCAAAAGGCTTCTTCTTCATCATATGTCTTTTGCAGTTTATTATTAAGACTTTGGATTAAACTGTTGTTTGAAATATGACTTATCATTGCCTTATCGATTGCCAATTTAATCTCAGCTATTGTCATTTCACTATTTGTTTTCTTCTCCTTACTCCATTGGGTTATTGCAGATCGTGTATGTGATGTTCGCTATCTGACTATTGCTAGAGGATGCTTGTTTCAGGTTTGATCTATCAACTTTTTTAGCTCTTCATTGTCTTTGTGTCTGCGGTCAAACCTGAGTAGCCCTTTCCTCTTTTTCTGATTGTTGTCACAGCACGTTATGATTGGTTTGTGATCAGAACCTTCAAAAAGTAAGTACTCTGATTTTCCTGCAGGGTAAAGTCCCATCCATTTGCTATTGCCCATTGCTCGGTCTAGTCGACTTCAAACTACATGTGAGTAGCAGATTCCTCTCCATGATAGTGAATCTCCATCATGTTGTAAGTCAATCAGATCACAAGCATTAATGAAGTTTCTAAAATTAGCAAAGGTACTTTCTGGTCTAGGTGGGCCGCTCTTTTTTTCTTCATTCCCTTTGATATCATTGAAGTCTTCTGTATAGAATAGAGGGGCGTCTCTTAACTCAGTGAGGGCCTGTATTTTGTTCAAGAGGTGTAATCTCTGCGTTTTATCAGGGTTGCGATAGATGAAGAGTCCATGAAAGGTTTTACCCGAATGCTTAATGGTGGTGTCTATGAGGTTGGGTCAGCTATTTACTTGCAGTTTTAAGTCCTGGCACCACATAATAGCAAGTCCACCTCCTCCATGGCCTTGGGGTGGAACTAGTTGGGGATTAGAGAAACCTAGTATATTAATAATCTTTGTTACAACTTTGTCTGAATACTTAGTTTCTGATTCAAAAATTACATCAGAGGATTTTGTTTATTGATTTCTTTGAGTCGACGAACTGTCAAGGAGTTTCCTAAACCTTGACAATTCCAGCTTATTAATTTTAAGGAAGAGAAGCCGATGGACTTTGAAAATCTATCTCTTTTTTATCTGTAGGCCGCCGTGGTTTTGGAGGAAGTGGATGTTGTAGTTTTGGGCTAGTTGTCCAACTGTGGCCTTATAGTACTAGAGATTCCTCTCTGTTCACCAATTTTTCTTGTCTTTTCTCCATGTGGTATGATCTCGGAGGCTATTCCGGTCCTTAGAGAAATCTCAGGTTGAACAAATTTCTTTTCCTTTTTGAGTGCAGCTCTTGGTTTCAGAGATGAACTATAGACTTGTCTCTTTTTTGCTGGTCTGCTATGTCTGTGTTTTGATGTTAGCCTTTCGAAGACTAAAGGTGTAGCAATTCCTTACTCTACTTGGTTTGTGCCCAATCTAAGCTTGGCGGAAAGTCTTTCCTTGTCTGTTTGGTTCTCTCCTAGGTCAGTATCCTCCTCTATTGCTGCCATTTTAGCTTGCACAATATCCATCGCTTTTTGTGCCACTTTCCCTAATGCTTCTTCTTTCCTCCATCGTTCTAGTCTTGCAGCACTTTCTGATGGGTTCGCAGTATTAACATACTGTACCATAACCTCCCTTAGCTCCCCAAGTGTTTTATCTACTTCCTGCTGAGGGTGAAAGGCGTGTTTGCGAGCCTATTTACCTTTATCATTCTGAGTAGTATGAGTTTTAGCAAATGCAGATTCCTCTTCTCTTTGGTTTATTGTGATTGGTTGGGTTCCTTTTGATGGAGACTTTTGAGTTTAGAGGAAGGCAGATGGTGGATGGAATTGTCTTTTATCCAAGGTTCTTTTTAGAGGTTGGTAAGGGGCCACTTGTAGATGTTGTCTTCTTTCAGCTCTGTTATTATTTTTAGGTGCATAATTGAGTCTGTGCCTTCTACTTCTAGATGGTAATGGGGTTCTTTTGCCATATAAAGTTGAGCCAGATTTACTAGCCACTGAATCCACTCTAAATGGGGTTTTGCATGGGTGTATGCAGTTTCTTTTGGCTAGAATTATTTTTTGATTCATTCTCTCTGTTTATTGAAAGAAGATTCTCCTTGAGTGTATTTCAGACTCGGTTGTTCTTTACTTGGACCAGGTACTGGTGCCTTGGAGAATTTGACAGGGCAGTCCATTTCTTCATGGTCTAGTTTATGGCAGCATAAGCAATGTTGCTCAAGTTTTTCATAGACTTATGTCATCTGTATTGTTGTCCCATTCGTGAATTCAACTGCAATCGCTTTCTTAGTGCTTTCAAGCCATTGATTTCCACCCTTATTTTTGCTGCATATGTTGGTTTTACAAGCTTCATAGTTTCCAATGGACCTCCCAATAGACTTGAGGGTAATCTCGGACCAAAGGTGAAGTAAATGCCTTGAACTCAGATCCAAAATGATACTTGCGAAGGAAAAGCTTGGGTCCAAAGTGGGTCTCCAATTTTGGAGGATTATCATCCACTTTGCAGAGTGGTATGGTCTGTTGAGGAGTACAAATTTGAGATCTTGTTCTTAGTCGAATTGGAATATAAAAATTATTTGTCCTAGGTCAGATCCTATAACTCTCGAGCGAGGTTGCCAATGCTCAATGAAGAAGGGAATGAGATATCTAACTCTTTGGTATTGTAGATTTGTGACCCTTCCAACAAGTGTGAGAGCATGGTTCTTGATTAATTCTGAGGAGTCGAAAGCTGGCACTTTAACCGTTAGAGTGGTGTCGCCGTCTTCCTCAAGAGCGCTCCTTTTAGATTCCTTGGCTTTGTTCCAAGTTTGGTTACCTGTTGGTTGATCTTTTCTCATCATAGATCTGGACATAGTTCTTCTAGGGGTGAAAGTGACGAAGTTGTAATTTACTTCTTTTGCTTTTAAGCAACCAGAGATAAAGGGAGATTGACTTTGCTTTTCGGTAAGATATTGTAGAATCTAAGCTTTGCTTTGCAGCAAGAGAAGGCCTTACTTTCCAGTAAAGGAGCGTAATGGTGACTATTAAGATGCATTGTATGTTGAGGGTGTTACCGAAGTGAGATTCTTGGATAGATATTGAGCTTTGCTTTTTAGCAAGAGAGGACCTTACTTTGCTGTAAGGAGAGCTGACTATGATATGCAGTGTCCATCATAGTAATCCAGATGAGAAGGTGGTGAGTATAGGAATCCTTTGTTCCTTTAGCCTTTGGTCGAGTTGAAGAAGATCTTTGGAGATTTTTGCCTTAAATGGGTGTCTTCTTCAAGTTTCTTCCATTAGTGTTAGAGTTCATAATTTTCCTTTACCGTAATAGGAAAGAAAACTTTGTAAAAGCTTTGCTTGGGAGACTGTGTCCGAGAGAAAAAAATTCTAAGTGTTTATTGAAAGCTTTTATCATCAACTTTTCCAAATCATATGTAGTAAAATTGTTTATTACTCTATTATAGAGTAAAATTTAGAATGATATTGGAAATAATTTTATTCTATTATAGAATTTAGAGAGAAAAATAGAGTGAAGTTGGAAGTGCTCTAATCATTTGATTTTGGAAACTCGATTTAATGTAATCAATTTTTTATTAAACCGATTTGATTTATAACTTGGAATCTAAAGTTTATCACATTCACACCAAACTATTATTAGGTGAAGTTGAATTCCAAAAAAACAAAAATAGATATGTAAGGAATTACTCACTTGATTAAAATCAGTTATATGTGTCTTTTTTTTTTCTGAGAAAAGAAAACGAAATAAATGTAAAAAAAGATAAAAGTCATAATACATAAATGGGTCAGATTCAGTGATTGCATGTCTCTATACTAACTTTAAAAGTCAGAAACTTTTTGGGGAGAAAATGGAAGACTGAAGAAGGTAGGATATGTCACATTGGTTGGCAAGTTAGATAATGGTTGTCAATTTATTTGTATCTAATTATATAACTATTTTTTTGTTACTGTTTAGTTTTGGGATTTCATGCATGTCTTTGTCGATTGAAAATCATTGTTTAGATTTTTAAAGAATGGATCTACATCGATATCTTCAGAAAGTATGTGACTAGTGTGACTAATGTTGGTTCTAGACTTAAATAAGGAGTTGGCAATTATATGAATAAATCTCCTTACTATAAATTATTTAAGTAAATGTGAATGAGAAAAGCAGGTAGCTCGAATTGTTTTAACTTGGGTGTTAAACTTGTCTCCATCTTACTTGTGCAACTTCTATAGGGTTTTATATATGATTATGTGGTACCTACCTATAAACAGTTATAAAATGACCGAGTTCTTAGCTCAGCTTACAGATTTTTTTAAAAAACAATATACAAGGACATGTAAATTAAATGAGAATTAGTCGCATTTAGTTAATTTTTGTATACGTTCGACTTTTTAAGATTGACTTCGATTGTCAAGAAGCATGGTTCGGTTAACTTGCTCCTGATCAAGTTTAGCATCATATGATGAGTTCGAATTCCTTCAGTTCCAGTAGGAGCAATTTGGTTATGGATCGGGATTTGTCGATCCTATTAATATAAGAAAGAATAAGTAAGATTGAAAAAAAGATTAGGTTCGGTTTAATTAGTGGGTTACCTTACCATTCAAAATCTGGCTTTATTTAAAGTATTTTAATATGCGTACAAAACCTTAGATATTCAATTTATTTTAGATTATTTGGTTATTAAGACAAATAGAATTTATAATTCTGACATATTATTGTTGTTGTAACTCAGAAGCAGTAACAAAAATTCTTATGTACCTCATAATTATCAGTTTTAACTCATTAATTTGCATGTTTTTAGATTCTTTACTAGTGTTTTTGAGTCTTTGCAGGTACAAAATGGGTTAAGTTCTGATTATGTACTCAAGACATGGATTGGAGCAATTCTGAGCAATTCTGGCATTTTTACAAGGCATCATAATCATTCGATCTGAACCTGGATCGATTGATCCCTTATAGCATCATAAGTTGTGCACGAGTTGAAGATCGACCTGCCTTGCTTAATCGACCGGTCTTCTCGCCACCAAGATATGCGTCTAACCTGAGGATCGATCGATCCAGCCCTCTAAGTGATCTGCACACAATTTGGAGATCGACCAGTTGCCACTGATACCGAGCGATCAAGATTTGGATTGATCGATCTGCTTATGGATCGATCGATCCTCGAGCTTACGAAGAAAAACCTAATTTTCCATTTTTGTACTAACACATTTTAGACTTATATGTTTTAGTTTTTTTAGAATTGTAGATCTTTTTGGAACATTTTTACGGCACAAAGACTCTGTAAGTCTGGGAGAAGATTTCTTCCTCAACCTTGAGAAGATTTCTGAACCCTTTATTACTTTTGCAATATAATCATGTTTTCTTTTACATCTATTGCTATGTCTACTTTGATCATGTCGTAGTTTTCTTATCAGATTTAGGGATTTTTAGGGATTTAGGAATCATGAATTAGGAACAAGTAGGATCCAATCTTGTGTGTTCTCCATCTAAGACTGTGTTTAATGCTTAGATTAACCTGATCACCTAGTTTATGATCTTAGGTTGTTTAACTTTCCAAATGCTTGTTAGATGCTTGAACTAGCTTAGATGAGCAATTAGTCCTTAACCAACGAAAACTTATGTTAAGGCTAGTTGTAGACCTATCAAACCAATTTGATAATGCATTTTTACCTCTCTAGGACCAAACGACAATTTAGGATTCTAGGTAGTTAGACATAGTAGTCGACACCATGACAATGGGTTTGCTATAAATTTATGTCTGAGTCGGGAATTGGTAGAATGTATGCCCTGAATATTTTCCTGAGTGATTTCCTATTTTCTAATAAATTCCCAATGTCTAATGCTTTTAATATTGAATTTCATATCGTTTAATTGCTTAAGTTATTAATTGCAATCACTCTTTTAATTGTTTTGATTTAGTTTAAATTAGAATTGAGTAATGATAATACAATCTTTGGTTCTCATGGATTCGATCCCTAAGTACTACACTGATTTGTTGTGTATTTGCAATAAGGTATTAGGGGTAAAACTCGAGGACATCAAAATTCATATAAGATTAGATTTTGCTTATATTTTTCATGCATGAACTTCTTTTTGTGAATATTTTGAATAACATTTCCCTTAGCATAGGAGCATCTTTCAAATGAGAAATAAGCTTCATAATTAATAATTAGTCTAGGCTTATATAAGCACACTAAAGAAGTCAATCGTAAATATAGTATAGATACAAACTCGGTTAAGGCCTTTTGTAGGCGCAATCAGAAAGGGCGCTGGTTGAGAATATTAAATCAGCGGAGGGGCTTGGGCTTGGGCTTTTATCTATAGAATGGGTATTCTTAAAGAATGTTAAAACCACCCATGCCAACTTGTCGCCCTCGGTTGGAATGAATGGAGACAAGTCGTAGTCACGTGAGTCAGTTAAGAAAACAAAACCGTTGGTTAATCACGTGATAACCGATTAATACGGTTTGGTTTGGTTTGGTTAAAACGGAGTTTGGTGAAGGACAGCGACACAACACAAACGTGCACTGCAACACTCTTCTTACTGTTCATCTCTCTCTCTCTCTCTCTCTCTCTCTCTCTCTCTCCATACCTTCTCATCATTTTCTCTTTTTAACACACTTCTTTTCATCATTCTGTCTTGTTTTTATCCTTAAATTTAGTAATCTCGAATTTCCAAATGAAAAAACTAATTAGGGAAATAAAACAATGTGAACAAAATCTATAGCAATTTTATGAACAATTACATTATAGAGACCGCAAGACCTACTAATATTACAAGTGACGTGTTTGCTTGGGTCATTCTTTGCCTCAAGAATAGAATCAAAGGTCTTCTGTTGTAATCTATAAGCTTTTAACCTTATGTCATAAAAGTTTTTCACACCAAAGTAGAGCAGCTCAAATCTGACTTGTGTAAAAAAATATGATTCATAACTCTAGTAGAAAAACCGTACATATGGATATCTAATCAGTTAATCATCATGATCATAATTTTGAATAATAAAATCTGTATAGCAATTAGCAAGATTAACACTAACGTATAAACAAATTACGCGATAGTATAAATTTGGACCGAAACAAAAATATTGGTTAAAGTAGAATAAAATAAGAGAAAATGATAGGATAACATGAATAGGTGAGAAGAGGCACAAAGTAGTGAAGAATAGTGCTAATTCATGCAAAACAAAACAAGATTTATATATAATGTTTTTCAGTAGAAATCCTTAAACGTTCCTTTGTATTAATCAGAAAATAGCTCAAAACTAATCAATACAATCGTAGAGTTTTTCTCGTGTGTCTTTACAACTCAAAGACAACACCTATATATAGATATCGTTTAACCTAACAATATCTTCTCTAATCTTATCTAAACAAACTCTAAGCTTATCTAGATCTTAACTTGGCCTTATCTTAAACTTTAAACAACTAATAAAGTTTTAACTTAGCCCCTAAGCTATGAAGCTTAATCAACATTCTCCCTTCTAAGCTTCATGTCTTCTTTTGAAATGAGTTGTACTCCTATGTTGCTTCTCATCTTCTTGAAACTGATTCTTGCCAAAGCTTTCGTGAGTATGTCTGCAAACTGTCTTTCTCCTGGAACATGTTCAACAATGATTTGCTCATTACTGATACATTCCCGGATAAAATGATAACGCTTACGTATGTGCTTGCTTCGATCGTGAAAAACTGGATTCCTTGTTAATTCTAAAGCTGATCTGTTGTCTATTCGAATCACAGTTCTTGTGCATTCCTTTGCTGTAATTTCACTGAGTAGTTCCTGCAACCAAATAGCTTGTTTCGAAGCTTCAGTTGCTGCCATGAACTCTGCCTCACAAGAAGAAAGAGCAACCGTATTCTGTTTTTGTGAACTCCACGAGACTGGTGCTTCTCCGTAGTAGAAAATGTGAACTGAAGTACTTTTTCCATCATCCAAGTCTACATTATGACTGCTGTTGCTGTATCCAACAAGTGTCTTTGAGCCTCCTTTTTTGTAGATTAAACCGTAACTCAATGTTCCACTCAGATATCTAAGAACCTGCTTCAAGGCTTTCCCATGTGATTCACGAGGTTGATGCATATATCTGCTTAACATTCCTACTGAGAAAGTTAGATCAAGCCGTGTGTGCATCAAATTTCTTAAGCATCCTATCTTTCTTCGATATTCAGTTGCATCAATCTCTGCATCAAGTTCACAAGCTTTGCTTAACTTTAATCCAAATTCCATTGGCACTTGTGTTGAGTTGCAGTTTTCAAGACCTGCTTCCTTCACTATTTTCTTAGCATAAGCTTCTTGTTTAATCTCTATTTCTTCTTTTGTTTGATTCACTTCAATTCCACGATAGAAACTTAATTTGTCCAAATCTGACATTTCAAATTTTCTTGACATCGAAACTTTGAAATCTGTAATGATCTTCTGAGTGTTTCCTTATACAAAGAGATCATCGACATATACTGCAACAATAAGAAAATTATCTCCTTCTTCTTTTCTGTAGACTGAACTTTCCTTAGCACAACGTTGAAACTTCAGACTTTGAAGAATATCAATTAATTTTGTATTCTAGCAGCGTGGAGCTTGACGTAGTCCGTAGAGAGCCTTAGAGAGTTTGAAAACTTTTTCTTCTTTTCCCTTCTTTTCAAATCCCAGAGGCTGTGCAACATATACATCTTCTGTTAAAACTCCATGCAAGAAGGCTGTCTTCACATCTAAGTGGTGTATCTCCCATCCATTCGAAGCTGCAAGTCCCATTAGTAATCGAATTGATTCAATGCGTGCTACTTGGGCAAACACTTCGTCGAAGTCAATACCAGCCTGTTGAGCATAACCTTTTGCAACCAAACGAGCTTTGTATTTGTTGATTGTGCCATCTACATTTCTTTTGAGCTTAAAGATCCATTTTAAGCCAATCACCTTGACTCTGTAAGGTTTATCAACTAGTTTCCATGTGTTGTTTTTCTCGATTGACTTAATCTCTTCTTGACAAGCTTTGTTCCATTCAACAGATTCCTTTGCTTCATCATAACTCAATGGTTCATTGTTGAGTGAAAGAAGCAATTTCTCACATTCAATGTCTGCAAGAAAAACATAATCTTTCAGATAAGAAGGAGTATGAACTTGTCTTTGCGTCCTTCTAAGTGGTTGAACTGAATCTTCAGCAACAAGCTCTTCTTGTTCCATCTCTTCTTCACTTACTGGTTCTTCTGTCTCGTTCTCTTCAAGTGGATTTGAATCTGCAGCCACCAGATTATCATCGTGAGTTTCTTCCCAAGGCAACTGAAACATGCTTGAATGTAAAACAGAGTTTTCTTTTACTCCCTTCCAATTCCAAACTTGATCTTCTGCAAAGTATACATCTCTGCTGACTACTATTCTCTTTGTCTTTGGGTTTAGGAGTCTGTATGCTTTAGAGCCAGGCTCATTGCCAAGAATAACAAGTGGTTGTAATCTATCATCAAGTTTTTTCAAACCTGTAGCTTCAACTTTAGCGTATGCAGTGCATCCAAACACACGAATATGATCTATTTTCGGTTTTCTTTGCTTAAGACTTTCATATGGTGTTTGATTTCTCAGCGTTCTAGTTGGTACTCGATTTAACAAATATGTGGAATGTCTTACTCCTTCTCCCCACAAATAGTTTGGAACTTCTATTGCTTTGAGAATGCTTCGAGTCATTTCCATAAGAGTCCTATTTCGTCGCTCCACAACTCCATTTTGCTGTGGTGAATACGGAGCTGTCAATTGCCTTTTGATCCCATTCTTCTCACAAAACACACGAAAATCACTTGACAAGAATTCACCTCCTCTATCCGTTCTTAACATCAATATCTTTCCTTCAAATTCCTTTTCAATCATCACGACGAAATCCTTGAATTTGCTGAAAGTTTCACTCTTTTCTTTTAGCAGTAATGTCCACATATACCTCGAAAAATCATCAACAATGACAAAGATATACTTGTTCTGAGCTGGAGTCGTGGGTGTTATAGGTCCATAGAGGTCAGCGTGCATAAGTTCAAAGGCTTTAGAAGCTCTAAAGGTACTTGTTTTTGGAAACTTATGTCGTGTATGTTTTCCCATAAGACATGAGTTGCAGATTTTCTTGTCACCTTCTATGACTGGCAATCCTCGTACCATCTCTAGTCTTGACATATTTTTTAGAGTTTTAAAGCCAACATGACCAAGACGAGCATGCCACTTCCAAAATTATCCTCAAGTTTTAAAAGAAAGCACACCGGTTTACCAACCTGCATCTTCACTTTATATAACCTATTTGCAGCTATTTTAACTTTGACAAGCAGTCTTCCACTCTTATCATGTAAAGTGAGGTAATCGTCTTTCATTAAAACCTTGCAACCATCTTCTGTGGCTTGTCCTAAACTCAGAATATTGCTTTTTAGATTTGGAATGTAATAAATCTCTGTCATTATCTTTTGACTTCCATCCTTGGTTATAAAGATAATTGAACCTTTTCCTTCAATTTTAACAGAGGAACCATCTCCAAATCTTACTTTGCCATTAATCTTTGCATTTAACTCAGAGAAATACGATTTTTCTCCTGTCATGTGGTTACTTGCTCCGTTATCGAGATACCACTCTCCACCTTCTTTGTTTCCTTCAGCAAGTTTTTCCGGAAACACTCTTTTTTCATTGAGGATAACCTCGTGCATATACATAGTTTCATCTGCTTCATCAGTTTCAGAATCACCTTTTCTATCATCTACTTTATTCAACTCCTCAAGTTTTTTTTTCTCTCAGGGCAAACAGAAGCAAAATGTCCTTTTTTGTCACACCTGAAACAGACAATATTGGATCGATCTTTCTTTTCTCTGTTTCTGTCTTGTGAGTATGAACTCTGACCTTTCCCTCTTCCTCGTCCTTGCCCAGTATTGTTTTTTGCACTTGAGTAAAGTAAATTCTCATGTGACTCACTTTCTTCTTCTTCTTTTATCCGTTCTTCATATGCCTTAAGCCTTCCAACTATATCTTCAAAACCTGTTTTGTTCAAATCTAACACCTGCTCTAACGATGTTGTCATGTGTATGAACTTGTGTCTTGGCAGAGCGTTGAGAAATTTCTTTACTAGTTTTGGTTCTTCAAGTGTTTGGCCTAAAACAACAGCTTTTGATGCGATTTCTTTCATCCTTCCAGAGAAATCATCAATGTTTTCAGCTTCCTTCATTCGCAGCCTATCGAACTCGGACATAAGAGTTTGAAGTCTAGCTTTTTTGACTCTCTCAGCTCCTAGATTCATAGCCTTAATCGCCTCCCAAAGTCCTTTAGGTGAGTCTTGTTCTCCAATTTTCAAAATCAGATTCTCTGGAATTGATTGAAACAACAGAGCTATGGCTAAGTGATTTTTCTCTTCAATACTCAAACCAACTTCAATTGTTTCCCAAACTTTATGCACTTGAAGTACAACCTTCATCTTCATTGCCCACACGGTGTAATTCGTGGAAGATAACATCGGGCACAACACAGAGGACGGGACTGAATCTTTCTTTGCTGGTTTCATATCGTCTGCCATTGTTTGTAATTAGTTGATCACGGTTTTGCACAAGTCCAAAGCTTCGAACCTTAAGCTCTGATACCAAATAATGTTTTTCAGTAGAAATCCTTAAACGTTCCTTTGTATTAATCAGAGAATAGCTCAAAACTAATCAATACAATCGTAGAGTTTTTCTCCTGTGTCTTTACAACTCAAAGACAACACCTATATATAGATATCGTTTAACCTAACAATATCTTCTCTAATCTTATCTAAACAAACTCCAAGCTTATCTAGATCTTAACTTGGCCTTATCTTAAACTTTAAATAACTAATAAAGTTTTAACTTAGGCCCTAAGCTATGAAGCTTAATCAACAATATATATATTTATATATATAATGAATTTGTGGGTCTTCTTTCTCTTCATAATTTTGTTCTCAGTAAAGCTTCACTGACATATATGGTTCAATCTCTAAACTGGACCACCTTAGTTGCTTTGGCAATATTTGGTGTGCATGAAGATGAAGCTGTGGAACAATACAAAGAAAATAAAATATCCACAAATAAAAGATACTATCTAATTTCTTTAAGCAGGAAAAAATGTTCGTTGTCCAAATTGGCATATATTTGTATTCTTATAGACAATTTATTGTTGAATAGTAAACAAAAGTGACAAGGACGGTTTGGACATGATAGCATGAGTGGTTGTAATGGAATGTATATTGTAGATGTGTTTGTTTCCGTTTCAATTACTATAAATGTGCAATACAATTAACTTCTCTTCTCTTTTATCTCTTTGTTCTTTGTCTTATGAGGAATTGCAACGTACGAGCGGTCGAGGTCGCACGCACATGTTCGTTACCAATTTTTCTGATTCCTCACACATTTTTTTTTTGCTTTACTTAATTAATTATGTTGTGGCAAATCATTCACCTGCAGATATTAAGAGCCCGATGTTAAGACATAGATCAACCACTTTTTCTTTTAAATTTTGGTCAACAATATGCATTATTATACAAGTGAAATTTAGATAGTGACAAAGTACTCATGTTAAAAAAACGGTTTTGAAACAAACTATAAATAAGTCGGTTATGAATTTAATTTATATGGGATATGTCTTATGTGTTATTCTAAAATTTGGAATCACACTAATTTGTGGTGTTGTCTAAGGGTGGTTGTTTTGGGTCTAGAAAACCCGTTATTTTTTTTTATTTTTTTTTTTTTGTTACAAAACAAACATTACTAACATAAATTGTTAGAAATATAAATGTTTTAAACCATGTACGAGATGCAATTGGAACCTAACGGTGCAACATTTATTATTCAGTTCTTATTGGAAAGGAAATATGAAATATTTTCTTATTCTTATTGCACACTATTCTTTGGGTTTTAGGTCAAATGGTATTGTATAAATATTGTAGTCAACGATGGAATAAACAATTTTTCCCAAAATACTTTTATGGTATCAGAGCGTCGATCTTAACCTACCTATAGCCGTCATCTTCCTACTTCCTCTGTTCTTCACATTGAAAACAGAGTAACGTTACTCTCCACTCAATCTTTCTCTACAAATGGCAAATCCTACCCCTCCTACTGATACGAATGCCTCAGTTTCACTATATACACTCTACCCATCCGACAACCCAGGATCTCTAATAACACCGGTGCTTTTTAGTGATGACTATTATTCCGAATGGGCGACGGAGCTACGTAATTCACTTCAAGCAAAACAGAAAACTAGTTTTATAGATGGATCAATCTCGAAACCTATCAATGAACCAGATCTCTCGATGGACAGCAGCAAACTCCATGATTATAGGATGGATCTGGACTTCTATTGATCCTAAAATTTGATCTACTGTGACACATGTTGGTGATGCTTCTAAATTGTGGGAAGCTTTACGTGTACGCTTCTCTGTTAAGAGTGGTGTAAGGCGACATCTCCTTCAAGACAACATCACAAACTGCAAACAAAATGGACAATCCGTCCTTGATTACTATGGTCGACTCTCTAAGCTTTGGGAAGAGCTTCAAAATCTCCAGACCTCTCCATCGTGTACTTGTGTTGCCGCTACTGCATTAGAGAAGGAGAAAGAAGATGCTCGTGTTCACAAATTTTGTTTGGACTAGATGAATCACGCTTTGGGTCTCTTTGTTCTCAGATCATAAACGAAGAACCTTTTCCCGATCTTAACTCTGTCTATTCTCGTGTCATATGTCAAGAACAACATCTTCTTTCTCTTCGTTCAAGTGAAACCTCTCAAGATGCTATTGGATTTTCTGTTCAATGTCAACCTTCCAATAATTGTACATGGTAAAACTCCTTATGAACTTCTACATAATACTCCATCATCGTATGATATGCTACGCGTGTTTGGCTTTTTATGTTACTCTCATTCTCGACCTCGTAACAAAGATAAATTTGCTCCTCGAAGTCGCAAGTGTATCTTCGTCGGCTACCCATTTGGAAAGAAAGCTTGGAAACTATATGATCTAGAGAAAGATCAGTTTTTTACAGTCGAGATGTGGTATTTGTAGAAGATGAGTTCCTGGGTATATCTCTATCCTCCGCTGTTCTTCCCTCTACATCTATCTCTTCAGACTTTATATATGATGATTGGAAAGCACCATCTCAAAATGAAACAAGACTGGTCAAAACTGATGTTCTTCCCGATAACACATCTGATCTCACTCCTCCTACGACTAATGACTCACCTACATCTTCATCTCCTGAGCATGTAGCTGAAGCTCAAGTTCAGCCATCCTCTTCTCCGGCTAGTTCTGATTCCATACCTACTACTGTTCCATCCACTCAGCCAGTTTTGTTTCCTGTGGTCACGGATGACACTACAGATCAAGAACAGCCATGCACTACTCAAGCTCCTACTGAAGCATTGGGTCCTGGACATAGACAAAGACATCCTTCAGTTCTCCTACAAAACTATGTCACCAACTTGGTACAACATCAGTCTACACCCTCTCTCACTTCATCTACCTCTGATCTCTGTCCTTGCACAACGGTTCTAGGTAACACATTGTATCCAATTTTGGACTATATTTCTGATACTCATTACTCACCTAGTCATCAAGCCTTTTTAGTAGCTGTTACTTCCGCCTATGAACCTCGATCATACAAGGAAGCTATGCTTGATGATGTGTGGAATGCATCTATGACCGATGAGCATTCATCTCTACAGTTGAATAACACTTGGATCGAAACAAATCTACCTCCACGCAAGAAAACAATTGGTAGTAAATGGGTTTACAAGTTGAAATATCATTCTTATGGGTCTCTTGCTTGACACAAGTCTCGCCTTGTAGCTCTCAGAAACAAACAAACAAAAGGAGTTGATTACACGGACACGTTTGCACTTGTTTCTAAGCCTTCCACCATACGAATTTTACTTGATGTTGCAGCTGCCAAATAGTGGGAAGTTCATCAAATGGACGTTCAAAACGCTTTTCTACATGGAGATTTAGAAGAAGAGGTCTATATGAAGTTACTTCCTAGTTTTGAAAGCAAAGATCCGAATAGAGTTTGTCTACTCAAGAAAGCAATTTACGGTTTGAAACAAGCACCAAGGTGTTGGTTTTCCAAACTAAGCAAAGCCTTGATCGATTATGGGTTCATCCAAAGCAAAGCTGATTCATCACACTTCTCTTTTGTCCAAGATAAGGTGATCTTACATATATTAATCTATGTTGACGACTTTGTTGTTGCTTGCAATGATCTCACCACTATGTCTCGGTTCAAATCTTATCTCAATGAATGTTTTCATATGAAAGACCTTGGCAAGTTGAAATATTTTCTTGGCATTGAAGTAGCTAGAAGCTCCGAAGGATTCTTTCTCTCTCAACGTAAATATGCTCTTGACATTGTGGCTGAAACTGGACTACTAGCTGCTAAACCTGCATCAACACCGATTGAACTCAATCATAAACTCTCACGCGCCGAAAGTGACCCTTTGCTTGATACGCAGCCTTATCATCGACTTGTCGGTCGCTTGATTTATCTTAGCTTCACTCGGCCAGAACTTTCCTATGTTGTCCATGTCCTTTCTCAATTTGTGAATAAACCTCTAGAGGTTCATTGGCAGGCATGTCTCCGTGTTGTACACTACATCAAAGGTACATCTGCACAGGGAATACTACTACGGGCTGACTCCAATCTTCATATAACAGCATTTTGTGATGCCGATTGGGCTGCATGTCCACTCACCCGCAGATCATTGAGTGCTTACATTGTTCTACTCGATAACTCACCTATCTCGTGGAAGACAAAGAAACAGGACATTGTCTCCATGTCTTCAGAAGAGGCCGAGTATAGATCCATGGTTTACGCAGTCCGTGAACTGAAATAGCTCAAGAAGTTGCTTCATACTTTTGGGATTGATCATCATCAACCAATGCAACTCTATTGTGATAGTAAGTCAACTCTTCATATTGCTGCCAATCCGGTGTTTCATGAACGAACCAAAAATATAGAAAGAGACTATCATTTTGTTCCTGATGCTATCGTCGATAAACTCATTATATGGCACATCTAACGACCAAAGAACAGCGTGCGGACTTGCTCACTAAACCGTTGCCTACACCATCATTCAAGTACTTACTCTCCAAGTTAGGGATTCAAGACATTTCACCGCCAACTTGAGGGGGGATATTGGAAAGGAAATATGAAATATTTCCTTATTCTTATTGTACAATATTCTTTGGGTTTTAGGTCAAATACTATTGTATAAATATTGTAGTGAACGATGGAATAGACAACTTTTCCCAAAATTCTTTCAGTTCTCTTTGAAGGAGACAATCAAAGTGTGCTTATTTTGTTACAAGGCAACAAAACTAATTATAGACTATATAACTGCTTGCGAGATTCAACACTGGAAAGCCCCTTTTGAACAGATCGAATTTGCTTGGATGCGAGGGCAATGCAATCGTGCAGCTGATCTTTTAATTCGTTGTCATATTGATTATATTCCTATTCAATTTATCCACTAATTCTTTCATGTATTACAACTGTTCTCAATAAGAACTATAACGTTTCTCTTTCATATGTTAAAATATATATATACTAGATATGGACATGTGCGATGCACGAGTTTGTTTTTACTAAATGCTTAATATATATTTTGAATAACTGTGTATATTTATATGTAATGCTTAATGTCTAAATAATGCTTAATTTATACTTAATAATGCTTAATATATATTTTTAATAATTGTGTATAAAATGATACTTCACAGTTTTGGATAGTTGAATTCGACACGTGGAAGAATCCGTTTATTACTAGTTTCTGAAACCCTATTTTATATAATATGATAAGATTTCAAGCTAGTAATAATAAAATAAAATAATAACATATTAAATTTAAATTTTTTACTTTTTTTATTTGTTTGTCATGGCTGCTTTAATGTAAACAAAAAAATAATTAAATTGGAGAAAGGTTGAAAAGTTGGAAGGTATTGAAAAATCGTTGATGTGTTTATGTATATATAACAATTAATATTCACAATTCCCTTTTAGATTAGGATTATGTATACAAAAATCCTTTTAATTTAGGATTATGTATACAAATAGATATTTGGGAGTATTTAGATAATCATCTTCTCTTAGGATTGTGATCAGAGATATATATCTTATCAGATTATGATATGTTTATTAAATATATATTTTCAAAATATCATATATATATAGAGAGAGAGGAATTACTAAAAATGCCCTTTTTCAAAATATATCCCCTGATGACCATTTTCTCTCTCCTAATTTTCAAAAGAAATGGTAGGTTTTGAAAAGGGTACATGCCAATAGAAGTATTTATGAAAAGTGAAATTTTGAGAAATGCCCTTTTTAGTGTACCCCTTTTCAAAAATGCTCCTTGACATTTATCTTTTAAAATACCCCTCATTAATACAAAAATGACAAAAATACCCTCAAAAGAATTGTTACAAATTTTTGCCGCAAAAAGAAAAAAAATTTCCCGCCAAATTCTTTTTTTTATGGAATTTCCAACAAAAAGGTTATGGAAAAAAAAATTCCCGCCAAAGAAAAAAAAAATTTCCCGCCAAAATTTTTTATAAGTGCGCTTATAAATTTTTACAAAATTTTTATAAACACCACATAAATTTTTATAAACGCCTTATAAATTTTTATAAACACCTTATAAATGTTTTATAAACACTTTATAAAATTTATAAGTTCTCTTATAAAGCTTTATGAATTTTGATAAACACCTTCTAAATTTTTTATAAACACCTTATAAAATTTTTAAGCTCTTTTATAAAGTCTTATATATTAAGAATACTAATAAAAATTACCTTTTGTTAAAATTAATTTTTTAAGAATTATTAGATATTTTATAGATAAATATTATTCAAAATATAATATATATATATATATATATCATTTTTTTATAAATAAGTTTTTCATATAACATTTTTCTTTATATAATAAGATGGAAAAATTGCAAAAATGCCTCTTTAAGAAGGAAATTTTCATCACTGCCCTTATTTTTCGGATAAGTTTAAAAAATGCCTCTCATTATAGAAAAATGACCAAAATACCCTTAGATTATTATTTTTTTATATTTTAACAAATTTTTTTACCGCCAAAAAATTTTCCCGATAAAAGTAACTTTTTTCTTGCCAAAAAGTTTTTTTTTCCTACCAAAAAATTTAATTCCGCCGAAAAAAAGAATTCCCGCCAAATTTTTATCTTATTTACGAAAAAATTTCCGCCAAAATCTTTTATAAGGGAGTTTATAAAATTTATAAGGTTTTTTAAGAGACCCTATAAAATTTATAAGACTTTATGATAGAGTTTATATAATTTATAAAGTTTTATAAGTTATTATAAAAAATTTATAAGGTGCTTATAAAAATTTATAAGGTATTTACAAAAATTTATAAGAGAGCTTATAAAAATTTATAAGGCTTTATAAGAGAACTTTTAAAATTTATAAGGCTTTATAGTAGAGCTTATATAATTTATAAGGTTTTATAAGAGAGCTTAAAAAATTTATAAGGTATTTATAAAAAATTTATAAAGTGTTTATCAAAATTTATAAGGTGTTTATCAAAATTTATAAGGTTTATAAAAAATTTATAAGGTGCTTATAAAAATTTATAAGGTATTTACAAAAATTTATAAGAGAGCTTATAAAAATTTATAAGGCTTTATAAGAGAACTTTTAAAATTTATAAGGCTTTATAGTAGAGCTTATATAATTTATAAGGTTTTATAAGAGAGCTTAAAAAATTTATAAGGTATTTATAAAAAATTTATAAAGTGTTTATCAAAATTTATAAGGTGTTTATCAAAATTTATAAGGTTTATAAAAAATTTATAAGGTGCTTATAAAAATTTATAAAGTGTTTATAAAAATTTATAAGGTGTTTATAAAATTTTGTAAAGATTTATAAGCGCACTTATAAAAAAACTTTGACACGGAATTTTTTTTTTGGCGGGAAATCTTTTTTTCCGTAAACTTTTTTTTTTTGAAATTCCATAAAAAAAATTTGGCGGAAAAATTTATAACAGTTCTGTTGAGGATATTTTTTTCATTTTTGTATTAACGAATAGCATTTTTGAATAGATAAATGTCAAGGGGTATTTTTGAAAAGGTGTACACTGAAATGGACATTTCTCAAAATTCCTCTAATAAAATTAGTACTAAAAATTATTTTTTATTAAAATTAATTAGATAAGCTAAATATCAAAGAAATCTATTTTAATATTTTTTATCTAGTTTGAAAAAATAAACAAATCTAGGAGAATTTGGATCAATAAATTTGACACGTAAAAAAATCTTGTAATTACTAACTTTGAGAAACTCTTCTTTATATAATAAGATGATATATACACAATTATATATGTATTATATTTTTATATTTGAATTTTTTGTTATTTACTAATTTTTGAAACCAAATTTATGTAATAGGATCCTAAACCAAACTTTTATATAATAGGATACTGAAAATTAAGATGAGGAGATTTTCATTCATAACACACATATATATATATATATATATATTGTAAAATATCATATTAATAATAGTAAAAAAAATATAGATTTTCAAAAATACTCCTTTTGGCATGTACCCTTTTTAAAATCTACCCTTTCCTTTGAAAGTTGGGAGAGAGAAATGGTCTTGAGGGAGTATGTTTTGAAAAAGAGCATTTTGAAAGGGGCATTTTTAGTAATTCGTCAATAATAATAATATATTTAGTTTTAAATGTTTACATTTTTTGCTTGTTTGTCTTGATTGGGTTGGATGTCAACGAAAGAGAAATATTAAGTTGGAGAAAGCTAGAAAAATTTGAGAAAGACGAAAAAAATTATCTATGTGTTTATGTATATATAGAGGTTAATATTCACAATTCCTTTTTAGATTAAGAATAAGATTTTATTCCCGATTCTTATTTACTATTCTTTTTATGTTAGGATTCGATTCTTTCATATAATATGATTCCTTTTTATGTTATGATTCAATTTCTTCATATAATAGGATTTCAAATATGTGTAAATATTTTGTGATGTAGTTATGATTATCTTCTTTTTTTTATTTTTAATTGTTTTAAATAAATCTAGGAAAATTTTCGATCATTGAATCTGACACGTGGAAGAATCCTGTTAATTACTAACTTTGATAAACTCTTCTTTATATAATACGATACTTAACATATATTTTGAATAATGTCTTAGAAATTTATACGTTTGTAAATTTTGAGATCCAACTTAATAATAAGATCTCACATGTGGAAAATCTCTTTAGTTACTAACATTTAAAATACAACTTCATATAATAGGTTATAATAAAATTCGATACGTAGAAGAATCTCGTAGATTAATAACTTTTGAAACTCAACTGTGTATAATATGATACTCCACTGTTTAGGATGGTTGAGCTCGATATATGGAAGAATTCATTTATTACTAACTTCTGAAACCCTATTTATTATAATATGATAAGATTTCAAGCTAATAATAGTAAAATAAAATAATAACACATTAAAATTTAAATTTTTACCTTTTTATTTGTTTTCCTTGATTGTTCTTGATGTAAAGTAAAACAAATAAATTAAATTGGAGAAAATTTGAAAATTTGGAAGGTATTGAAAAGTCTTCTATGTGTTTATGTATATATAACAATTAATATTCAAATTCCCTTTTACATTAGAATTACATACAAAATTCCTTTCAATTTAGGATTATGTATACAAATAAATATTTGGGAGTATTTAGATAATTATCTTGTGTTATAATTATGATCAGAGATATATATCTTATCATATTATGATTATATATATATATTATTCAAAATATCATATATATATATAATTTTCATTTTTTATAAATAATTTTCAATATAATAATTTTCTTTATGTAATAAGATTACTAATGAAAACTACTTTTTCTAGAAATAATTTCTTAAGAATTATTAGATTAAGATTTCTTTATAGATAAATATGATTCAAAATATAATATATATATATATATCATTTTTTATAAATCAGTTTTTAATATAATATTTTTCTTTATATAATAAGATTAGTAACGAAAATTACTTTTTGTTAAAATTAACTTTTTTAACAATTAATATTGCTGATTTCTTTTAGATTAAGATTTCTTTTTAGGTTAAGAATTCTTTTTAGATTTGGATAAGCTAAATATTGAAGAAATATATTTAAAGATTTTTTATCTAGTTTATAAAAAAAATCCAAAAAAATTTCAGATCATTGGATCTCACGCGTGAAAGAATCCTGTTAATTACTAACTTTGAGAATTTTTTCTTTATATAATAAGATGATAAAATTTCAAGATAATAATAGTAAAATAAAAAAATAATACATTAATTTTAATTTTTTACCTTTTTTATTTGTTTGCTTTGATTGCACTCGATGTAAACTAGAACAATTAAATTAAATTGGAGAAAGCTTGAAAAGTTGGAAGGTATTGAAAAATCGTCTATGTGTTTATGTATATATAACAATTAATATTCACAATTCACTTTTATATTAGGATTATGTATACAAAATTCTTTTTAATTTAAGATTATGTATACAAAAAAATAAATTAGAATATTTAGATAATTATCTTCTGTTAGGATTATGATCTGAGATATATATCTTATCAAATTAGGATTTTTTTATAAATATATATTATTCA
>OVBA01003641.1:0-26996 GCA_900406435.1 Lepidium aucheri | reverse complement strand
TTGTCACAAATATTTATGTCTTTTCAAGTATTTTTCGGAATTAAAAAAAAAGAGAAAAAAATAATGGCATGATTAAAATTATATAGAGCCACAAGGTTATTTTAGTAAAAATTTTTGAGAGAGAAAAATGGGGGTCAATTTTGCAATTGACCCCAAGAAATGACCCATTTTTGAAAGAAGCCCATATTAAGTTGGTATGAAACAATACAAGTTATAAAACATATTTCTTATATTTGAATGTCACTTTGTAGATAATAATAAAACTAAGAGATGAAATTTACATATGGGAGGATTACTAGAATAAGACAAAATTTACGTGTAATGATTATAATGGGAGAAAATTTATGTTTCATGACTAGAATGAGACGAAAATACTATGTATTTATTTTTGGTAAAAATAATACTAAAGTACCCTTAGTTGTCAATTTTCGGAATAAAGTATTTACGATTATGTCACCACGTTGACCCGGGTGCCCGAATCAAAACTTCTGCATACTTTTTTAATATTTGGCATATTTTGGTTATTCTTCGACACAATTTTTTAATTATGTATTGATTATGTAACTTTTATAAACCTATATGGCTACATAAATGTATGGAGGTAATTATTTTCCATAGTCATCGGTTTATGAACACATAAGTTTGTTAAGTATGCTAAAAAATCGGCATCTGTGTGAGTGATTTTTTGAAATAAGTATGTTGCGTATTTATGTCATTTGAATATACATAATTGATGCAAATAGTATGAAAAAAGTTTACATATATATTTAGATTTGTAACATACTTACAAGCGCAAAAATTATGTTAAATGCTTTATATATTTGTAACATTCTTATGAGTTCCTAAATATGTTGCATCTTTATGTTCGTAAACATCTAAAGATATATTTTGATTGGATGAGAGTACATAATTAAGTGCTGAGTTTTTAATAATTTGGAATAGCACATTTTGTGATGACTACATATGTATGTTCTCAGCTACGTAAACATCTATACTACCTACATACTTACCTTTCCACATACATATATGTGGTGTTTACATAGTAGTGGCTTTAAGCTAGGAGCTAGAAAACCCAAATCTCTGTAAAATCGTACACTTTTATCTATCAGTCATGTCTCTGCCGCAGTTACCAGGAGATATTCTAACCAAAATTGTTTAAATCGTGACATATTTCAAGATCTTTGCCCACTAATTTCTTCTGGTCATTGTCTTGGTATGATAGCAATATTTGACAATGCCTTAGAGGTGGTGGACATAGATGAATTCATTAATGGTGTGGCTCTAGGTAACAAAGATTCACCTTATCAGCCCTTCCTACGTTGTTGCCTACGTGCGAGAAACCCGAGTGCAATGTATGTATGGGGGTTGCGTTTGTTTGCATCAAGTAGGCCGTCGCAGGATGTGATGGACTATTTGTGCCATGCAGCATGTTCCAGATTTATGGATGCCCGATTTGCGAGTGGAGTATTCCTCTGTCTCAGTAGCCAATGTGATGTCGAAGTCAAGATTTTTGATTCCTTGCTGGCGGGAGTGGCAAACATTGAAGAAGCACTAAAAATTAGAAATGATGTCTGCGACCAGATCGAAGAAACTAGAACTCCCAATTGGTGCATGTACCATTTGACTAGCTGTCAAGGGTTCATCCCCTACTGCCATCATTGCTTCGCTTTGCACTACGTCTTAATCATCATCGACATTTGCTAATATATGTCTTTATGTACTGTTTGGTACTAAATAAATATGTAACGTATGAAAACCTCAGTATTATTGTCCCGATATTTGTGTAGTGTTTTTTATGTCACATATAATATTACTATGTAACATATAGGAGTGGTTGTTGCTAAGTATGAGGAATACATATAAGATTGTAATGAGTGGGCTTAAAACATAACATGCTCAACATGTACTTATCCATAAAAGTTAGTTATATAAGAAAGGTCTGCTTTAGACGATATAAATATGTTGTAACTTTTGATATATATATATATATATATGTATAGTACGAATATGTTACTTCAAAACGTAACACATATGTAGAATCAAAAATGAACCATTTATTTAACACATATATAATATAAAATTAAAATCAACCATTTATGTAGTTTACAAACCAACATAAAGTAAAGGTCAAGAAAAAAAACCACCAACTAAAATGTACTAAGTCAACGGCATCTTTGATTAAGTGTTTCCTTCCCGCTTGCTCTCATTCCCCTCCTGCTCATCCGCTTCAGCCTGACCCCTCACCACGTTGGCCACCATGTCTTCGTAATATTTTATCTCATAGTTCAGCCTCATGTTGCCTAGTTAGTGAGTAATTCATTTGGATGTTAGAGTATTATCAGCAAAAGTATTGATATCATGTAAGATCTAATGACATGTGTAGAACTTTGGTCAAAAATTACAATGTAAGTGCTGATAGAAGAAACGAATATCTTCCTCGGTTGCACGGTAGCCAAACAGTTGGCAAAGATGTCCACAGTAACACGTTTCATGTTGCTCCCAAGCTGCTTTATCACACCATTGCTTAAATAACTCCATGTGGAGTCGTTTAGCTTGGAAATGGCCACGAGGGGTTTCCATCAAACACAAAAGAACTCATCTCACAATGACCCTTTGGACTGTAAGCATGGCGTGGTCTAGTAGGCTCCCACTTTTTGAAGTAGTCAAGCAATTCTTGGTTCACTATTCCTACCCACGAAAAAGATTACAGAAGTGAGAACTGATTCAGTGTAGAGTAGTGATTAGACAAATAAAGTATATGAGTTGGAAAAAACCTTACATGTTGTGTCTTGGGATCCTTGATTAAGTGTTTCTTTCCCGCTTGCTCTCATTCCCCTCCCACTTATCCGCTTCAGCCTGACCCCTTAACACGTTGACAGCCATGTCTTCGTCAGATTTCATCTCATATTTCAGCCTTGTGTTTCCTAGTTAATGAGTAATTCATTTGGATGTTAGAGTATTATCAGCAGAAGTATTGATATCATGTAAGATCTAATGACATGTGTAGAATTTTGGTCAAAAATTACAATGTAAGTGCTGATAGAAGAAATGAATATCTTCCTCGGTTGCACGGTAGCAAAATAGTTGGCAAAGATGTCCACAGTAACACTTTTCAAGTTGCTCCCAAGCCGCTTTTCACACCATTGCTTAACAAACTCCATGTGGAGTTGTTCGGCTTAGAAATGGCCACGAGGGGTTTCGTCAAACATCAAAGCACTCATCCCACAATGACTCCTTGGACTGTAAGCATGGCGTGGTCTAGCAGGCTCCCACTTTTTGAAGTAGTCAATCAATTCTTGGTTCACCATTCCTACCCACTAAAAAGATTACAGAAGTGAGAACTGATTCAATGTAGAGTAGTGATCGGACAGATAAAGTATATGAGTTGGAAAAACCTTACATGTTGTGTCTTGGGATCCTTGATTAAGTGTTTCTTTCCCGCTTGCTCTCACTCCCCTCCTGCTCATCCGCTTCAGCCTGACCCCTCACCATGTTGGCAGCCATGTTTTCGTAAGATTTCATCTCATATTTTCAGCCTCGTGTTGCCTAGTTAGTGAGTAAATCATTTGGATGTCAGAGTATTATCAGAAGAAGTATTGATATCATGTAAGATCTAGGGACATGTGTAGAATTTTGGTCAAAAATTACAATGTAAGTGCTGATAGAAGAAACGAATATCTTCCTCAGTTGCACTGTAGCCAAACAGATGTCCACAGTAACACTTTTCATGATGCTCCCAAGCCGCTCTGTCACACCGTGCTTTACAAACTCCATGTGGATTCGTTCGGATTGGAAATAGCCACAAGGGGGTTCGTCAAACACCAAAGCACTCATCCCAAGATGACCCTTTGGACTGTAAGCATGACATGGTCTAGCAGGCTCCTAGTCTTTGAAGTAGTCAAGCAATTCTGGGTTCCTCATTCCTACACACTAAAAAGATTACAGAAGTGAGAACTAATTCACTGTAGAGTAGTGATCAGACAGATAAAGTATATGAGTTGGGAAAAACCTTACATGTTATGTCTTGGGATCCTTACATAGTCGTGTATTTTGAATAATAACAATGGGAGGCCATACAATAGGGTGGTGAAGTTGCTCCATGTTCCTTGATTCCACCCTTATGTAGACCTTTCCACTGCTTAAAAAATTTTCTTATACGTCCTCGTTCACGAGGGCTTTTAGAGTTTTTAATTCGCTGGTTAATGTCTCAGTGAGTTGTGAATGGAGTTTCCCCCATATTGTTTTCTTGTCCTTTGCGTGAGACAGAAGAGCTACCAGATTAAACTGGTCTCCGGAACCATGTTACCTTGACAGGATAGGCACTTCCACTGCCTCTTATTAGCCTTTGTGATCATCATTTTCTGAATCTCATTGAAGAATTTAGGCAGGAGATCCCTGGTATTATCCTGACTATCATCACTGCTACCATCTGAGTCATAATCACCACCCGACTCATCAGAAAAATAAGGAACTTGTTCTTTTCGTTTGAAACTCATTTTTGGTAATTTGGTTGTAGTTATTGAAATATGATGAAAGGGAACGTTGGTAGAACTGCTCTACTTATAGCGTAGGTAAATAAAACTGAAGCGACGGTTCCAGAATAACGGTTCTAGAAATAACTGCTTTATGGTTTTGATGCTTTGAATATAGCGCACCAATTCAATGTATATGCCTCCTCGGGAACCGGTGTTTGGGACATAATATGCCACACAACTGTAAATGATAACCTCTTTAAAACTTGTAGATGACCATGCAAAAATATAGGTGAATGAAATTTAAACTATTACTATGTACGTACGATTGATAAAAATGCAGCATTTGTTCGATTTTTATTTATTGTTACATTAGCGACTAAGTGATAAAAATGTAGCATGTGTATGATACAAATATGTAGATACTGATGTGAATAAACTAGATAACAATGGTACATTCTAATAAAGACCATATATTTCGAAAACCACATAGTGCCTTGATACCTTGATAAATCCGCTTTGGTGCCAGAATTCCTTCACTCTTTTTCCAGGAAATCATGTCTCTGCCGCACATACTAGAAGGTCTTGCTAGAGATATTGTACGTCGTGTTGGCCATAGTAGATTTTAAGATCTTTGGCCGATTATTGGTGTGGGCCCTTATTTTAGCGGCATTGCATTATTCGAGAAGGTGTTGGCAGATGTCGACATAGAGAAGTTCATTTTTAGTGCTGCTCTAGGTAATGACAAATCACCTTATCAGCCTTTTTTGCCTCGATGCATATATGCGAGGAATTCGACGACTATGTTTGTATGGGCGTTACATATGTTTTCATTAGCACATTCGTCAGTAGATGCCATGGATTATCTATTACATGCGGTAGCTTGCGGTGTTTTGTATGCCAGATTTGCGAGTGCTGCATTCCTGTGTCTTTGTGGGCAACTGGATGCTGCACATTATGTCTTCTGCTCGTTGCTGGACACAATGGCAACCATGGAAGAAGTAGTAGAAATTGGAAACCATGTCTCTACTAAAATTGGAGAAAATGGAATCTCGAGACTTTTTTCGTATTCATTTAGAGAGTTCCTTGGTTACTTTCCTTCTTGGCTTATGGTGCACAACACATATATCTATGTTTGCCATCATTGCATTTCTCTGCACTTCGCGTTAATGATCCTCCCGCTATGCTAAAGCATGGATGGCATTAAGTATATATGTAGGTACTGTAATGTATGTGTTTAAAATAGACTTATGTAGCTAATGTAGTGTATGTACTTATATGTAGTTATATGTATATAAGAGAAATGGTATGTAACATGTATCATATCCTATATATGTAGCTCTCTTGTTGTAGAAACGCTACAAAATTATCTACCGGTTAGGTATAACAACAACAACGTCTGTTGTGAACACTTGTATATAAGTAGTGTATTCATTATCCTAGAAACCCTAACTATTTCTCTCTGAAACTCAAATTCCCGTATTCTTCCAATCATGCTTCCGCCTTACATTCCACCAGATATAATGAAAGTCATCGTCAGGCGTGTTAGTTGTGGAGGTTTCGACACCTAGGTCCTTTTATTGCCTCAGACCAATTTATGCGTTCGATTGCACTGTCCGTCGAAGTGTTGGTGGAGCTGAACATTTCAGAGTTTGCTTTCGTTGTTTCACTAAGCAGCGATTACTCCATATACTTGCCTTTTTTGAGTTATTTCCTAGATGCACGGTACCTCGTGGACATGTATATGACTGGGCTACGTACCCTGCTGGTATCAGGCCATCTGATGAGGAGTTAAGGAAACTACATTATGCATCTGATTCTCACCGTCTATATGCCAAATTTGCATGTGATGTGTTCAACTGTGCATATGGTTTGATTGATATTGGCAATCCTCTATTCGAAAAATTGTTAGCGGAGGTCGAAGACTTTGGACATGCATGTAAAATTGCGGATGAAGTGTTCCAAATAATCAATAATATCGCATGGTATCCTACTAGTTCCTTATACAAGCATTATAATATCTGAGATCATTTCCCTTGTTGCGGGCATATACGAGTGCGTGATATATGTAAGATCATCCCTGGTATTTGCTATACGTTAAACCTAATTGATGTGTGGTGAGTGTGCCTATGTTTTCTCTTGGTTTCTGTATTACTGGACCCCTTTTGTATAAATAGGTTTTTCTTGTGCAATGTTGTCTGTAACATAGTTACTACCTTATAGATCCACATACTTATCTGTGATGTATATACAAAGTGTCATTTCTGTGTAAATACACATTTTGGTAAATAATATATGTAGTAGTTGAATGATTCATAAGCATACAAACGAAAAATGCACGATGACGTGAGTGAATAGAAGACTTGCACATTTTGACACGTGTATAAACTTATATCATTAACTTATCGTGGAAAACCCTAAATTTTTATGGCGTATCTGTATATAGTCTGGTACATTATTGTTCAGACTACATATCTATAAATTTGCTAAGTAAATACTTGTAGAGAAAACTCTAAAATTTTGTTGAGTCGATGTATTTAAAGACTGCTATCGGTTAATATCACTTTCCATCACCTTCCAATCCGAAGCATGTCTCTTGTGGACATTCCTTGTAAGATTCTTACAAATATCGTCACACGAGTTGGCCATTTGGATTCGTAAATATGGGTCCTTTCATCTCTTCGAGTAAGACACTACTTCAGATAGTTTTATCAACCGAGGTTCTGGTGGATGTTAAATTCAAGGAGTTCATAGTGTATTTTGCTGTAGTCAATAAAGATTCACTATATGTCTCATATTTGATGTGTTGCATCTTCGCAGGAAACCCCAGTGTTGAGTACATGTGGGGATTAGAGAGGTTAGTTTCCATGGAACCATCATAGTATGGGTTTAATATCTTGATTATGCAGCATATTCAGGAAACGAAGAAGCCCAATTTTCGAATGGAGCGCTCAAATACATAGCTAGTGATCCTGAATATGGTGATACCCTTCTACAATCATTTCACGATGGTTTCCCAAATATCACTGATGCCTTCTATATTGGAGACCGGGTGCGTGGGCACATGGAGGAAATTGCTGACCTAGATGTTCGTAGATTTAGACCTTATTTTAGAAGATTCAAGATGGGTGATATTGCAATGTGTGTTGTGACGCACAAAGCTGTAGAGGTTCCTATCTGCAGACTATGCTTCGTATTATTACTTTATGTTGATTATTATTAACATAGGCTGATGTTTACGTAAGGTCATGTTTTTTAACTTATAGACGGTAAATACATGAGTTATTTATTCGGTGACATTGTTTGAATGTTTGTAGTATTTATTTGTCCCTATATATTTGTTTTTATGTAACTTAATTGATTGGTAGGGTATGCAATGGAGATCCATACGATAACAATATTAGAGAAGAGACAAATTCAGTTTGTATGGATGTAACTTACAATGTAGTAGTGTAGTAATGTAGTTTGTAGATATTTAACATACTATGTAGGGTTGGCACTTATTTACGTCATTTGGTACATAAGAGAGACAATTATGTAGCTTGAGTTATCTATTTTGTGACATAATATGTATGTATGTAGCGTACATTTGTGTGTATGTAACTTAACTGATTGGTTGGTATGTGATAGAGACCCATACGATAACAATGATAGAGAAGTGAAATTTTTTGTTTGTAGTTATGTAACAGTGTAGTAATGTTGTTTGTAGATATTTAACATATTATGTAGGGTTGCCACTTATTTACATGTCACTGCTACATATTAATAACAAATTTGTAGTATCTATATAATATATATGTAACATGCTCTTATTAATGTATCACATATTATCTTATTGAGAACCGCATCGTGTAAGCAAAACTAATGTATGTCTATGCATAAAAGTAAAAGTCAAATCAAACAAAGATTGCTAAAATGTCTGCTGACATCATAAACGTGGGAATGGATATGATACTAGCTGGAGTGAGAAAATTAGCGTGAGAGAAATTCTAGGTGCTTTAAAACAATGTATGTGAAAACAACTATGTAGCATATAAAGTATTTAACTATGCCTTAACGTCTATAATTTAAATAGGTCATATGTAGCTTCCTTGCCATATACAGTAACTGATAAATATGAAGTAAATCTATGTAAAGTATTTTGGCTGTACAAATCGCCAATCGAAGACCAATTATATAAGCATGTCTTTATATCAGAAACCCTATTGAGCTAAAAAATCAAATACAAACCCATATATAATTCCATCTTGCTTCATGCCTACACTGCACCTTCTACAAAATATTCTAATAGATATTGTCCGGCGTGTTGGGCATTGTGGTTTTTGGTATCTATGTCCTTTTATCGCATCGGGTCCTTACATGTGTTTGATTGCTTTCTTCAAAGAAGTTTTAGACGATGTAAACATAGAGGAATTCATGTCTGTTGTTGTTCTTACTAATGATGATTCTTTTTACATGTCTTTCCTCCTGTTATTGTCTAGATGCGCGTAACCCTGTGGCGATGTACGTAGGGGGGGGTTACAAATTTTGGCTTCATCCGGTGTGTCACCTGAAGCAAGATATGCTCCAGTAGAATTCTTCACCAATGCGATGAGTAGAATCCTTTTTGCATCAGTCCCCCATGTCTTACATGCTGAGTTTGCGTACGCAGAACTTATATGCCTGATTGGTATGCTACAACTCGGTAACTCCTTATTCACATTTTTGTATGGGATTTCAATAACTTGGAAGTGGCAAAGAAGATAGCGGTTGACGAGTGTTGCCAAGTGCGAGAAACCAGAACTAATACCGGCTCCTTGTTCCAACATCTATATAGTATCTGCGATAATCTCTCTGGATGTGGTCATGGATTAGCTGATGCTACATGTAAGCGCTGTTTTGGGTATTTTTATACGTTGGAGATTTTGGATGCAATCTAAGTTGTTATCGAAACATTAGCTTCTGCCTATGTTTTGGTCATCCGACATGAGGGTCGACTGTGCAGTTAAATATGTATCGATGTGGTACAATTATTTTTGGTATTTTATAAATATGTAATTTCTATAGCCAGGATCTGTAAATACATGTAATCATGGTAAGATATATCTTTTTCTAAAATGTGGCAATGTTACGATGACTTCGTACAAATCTTATTTTGTGAATGTAAATATGTAGTGTATGTTACACTTATATTTATATATGAATGATTTTCTTTATGGAGTAGTTAACTATGTCACCAATGTTTCTCTTGTGTTAAGTAGTCTTTGACGCAATATATGTTAATGTCATGTTTATTATGTAGTGTTATATGTAGCATACATAGTAACTTATTATTACACATACTTGTTTATTGTCTCACTTTCTCCTACAAAACAATAATTGACACTTGTTTTCATTGGACAGCTGCTTGTACCTGTTGATATGTGTTACCACTACCCACTTTTATGTACCAACTCCCAGTTTCTACCAGAAACCCTAACTCTTTCTATCTGAATTTGCGTCAAAATCTAAGCATGTCTCCGCCATACATTCCACCAGATATAATGAGAGATATCGTTAGGCATGTTTGTCACGAGGGTTTATCGCCTCAGGTCGATTTATGCATTCGATTGCATTTTCCAATAAAGTGCTGGTAGAGGCTAACACTGGGACTACACTTCTATTTTTTTGCTAAGCAACAATGACTATATATACTTTCCTTATTTGCTTCGTTGTGTACATGTACGAAATCTGGTGGACATATACGTCAGAGCGCTTCGTACCTTGGCGACATTGGGTCCATCAAAGACCAGACGAGGCGTTGAAGCAATTACGTATGGTATCAGATCATGGACTAATAAATGCCAAATTTGCATATCCTGCTTTCAACTGTATATCATGCCAAAATGATATCAAAAACTCCTTATTCAATGAATTTATAGCCGATGCGGGAGACGTAGAGAATGCGCACAATATTGCGAATCAAGTCTTCTTTATATTTAATGAAATGGCAAGAGACTGTTCTCGTACTTTCTATGATCTTTACGATTATTGGTCTGACTAGCCCCATTGTAGACATTGATAGTCTGGTCATATTTGTAAGGCATGCTTTGGTTGGTTATATACCGAGGTGTTATTAGAAGTGTGCTAAGTTGCATGAATGGGCACACATTTTTTCTCTTTGTTGATTATTCTTTGATGCAATCTATGTAAATGTGATGTTTATTGGTGTGTTTATCTGTTACTTTTGCCTCAACAATGAATAATACTTATGTATCATATTTACAACGTCTATTTATGTGTAAGTTTTTCAGAATATATGTAAAATGCGTATGTAACTTTTGCCATCTATAAATATGTAGTATGTATAGCCAAGATGTTTGAATACGTGTAGCCATTGTATGATATTATTATTTTTAAATGTGGCTATGTTACAATTAATATGTACTAGTTGTCGGTCTACGATACTTTATGTGGAGAAAAAAGTATAGTAGTAACAGAAATCACAAAAAGAACCATGTTATATGGAAACATATATCACATATTGTCCAGCTCATTGTTGTTTCTTTCTCACTCTCTTAACACCTCCTTTGCCACCTCCCAGAAACGTGCCCAATCATATCTCAGCCTTGCGCTACCATGTATGTGTGCATTAAAGACTTGAAGATCTTCCTGTTTCACACGATAGACAAAAAGTTGGCGAAGAGCCCCTGTTGACCTTTGATTATGAAGGTCCCATTTGACTCTACGAAATCCTTGTTTACAAACTCCATGTGGAGTCATTCAGTCTGAAAATAGCCGTAGGAAGATTCATTGAAAACCAATGCTCTCATCCACATATGTCTAGTTGGTCCATACGAATGGCATGCTCTCAGAGGCTCGAACTGTTTAAAGTATTCCATAAATTTATAATTTCCCATTTTGATCCACTAACATATGAAAATAGTGTATAAGGTTCAGATATATGTGCATATTCATATATTTATATGCTATAGCTTCCATGTTTTGTCTTTGGATCAACATAAAGATCAGTATTCAACAATCGGAGACATACAATATGAAGGTCAAACAGCACAATATTTAGCACTAGAGGCTACATCATATCCATCAGATTACCCTCATCTAAACCTTTCCACATCCCGAATAAATGTGGTTCTTCATTATCCTCGACTACTGGTCCACAAAACGCTATCTTCTTTGCTGTAACTTCAGCCAGTTCCCAGTGGAGGTTTGCTCTGACTCCCATCTTAGTCTTTCAGTGCCTTACTAGAGCGTCTAGTAAATACCTCGATCTGGCACCAAGCTTGTCCTAACAGGCTTACACTTTAATAGCTTCTTGGTGGCCTCATCAAGGTGCATTCGCTCAAATTCTGGAAAAATACGAACCTAAACTTGTTGTTCTTGATCATTGTGGGGGGTTTTTGGTATCTTGTCTCAGTTGTACTCCTCGTTGGATTTGGCGGAAAAGGGTTTTTTGCCTTGGCATTCATCAATAAGGCAAAACCAGTGGTTAGTGAGTGAAAGATGATTGTTTTCCTGATCTTTTTTGTTATAAGGTAGCAGAGAGTGAAATATATTATAGCATGGAAATGGAAGTATATATAGTACAAGTGGAAACCCTAGCTATATAAATACTGTAATTATGTTGATTAACTAAGTAAGTATAATAAGTATGTAGATTTGCTACATAATTATTGGAAATATTTAGCTTTCTTACATAATTACTATACTTGATGTAGTGTGATTCCTTAAATATGAAGATTGTAACCTACTCATGTAATGATCGTAATGCTATTTTTCCCATCGTCAACATCCCCGTCGTACGACACTTATATCCTATGAATATGTGGATAAATATTTACTATGCAATATCTCACTTGAACGATAACAGTGTACACATAATGTAGTTACTCTTTAACTGTTCTATATAAAATGTAATATCGAATATACATAAGTTAGTTGGTTTATGTGATATATATGTAATGATTAACTATGAAAATGTAGATTTACTGTAACATATGTAGTATGTAACATATGTAGTATGTAACATATCCATGTAATATATGTAGTATATAACATATTCACGGAATGATATTTTATATGTACCATGACTACATATTTGTAAGAGCTTCAGTGCGTACCTATTTCCTAGTTACACACTTGTAGAAAGAACGGTCATGATTATCCTAAATGGTCAAAGTGAATCGCTTCAGATCGCAACTACAAGAACACTTTATACAAAAACCTTTTCATGTTGATTTTGGAAACTATGTTTCTGACCCCGTTGACATCAATGAAAGGATTCAAAATTGGGTGTTGGAATCGTTGACTTAAAAAGATGAAACAAAAAATTGGTAAAGTTAATAATGAGGATTCCAGATAACCGTTTGGATATAAGTATAAACTATACATTGAAATTGCTGTTATTTTACTATTTCACCCCTATTCAAACACAAATATTACATTCACTTAGCGAATAATACCCACCCAACCCTTTTGGATATTGCCAATCGAGTAATACTAGGTCCCGCGGACTAAAACATTGTCGTTTAGGGAGTAGTTGTGTCATAATCCTAAATATGACATCAGATTTATACATGTATGAGGTTCATGACATAAATGAACTGTAAACCCCTATATATATTTAAAGTTAAAGATAAACAGTACATCCTTATTTAAACTACATAATTCAATAAACATGTATGCAAATATTTGAGGAAACTGTAATTTTGACCGTCTATGCCACACATCGGTTATAAAAAGACACCACTTCTCTAGGGATACGCCAAAACGTGGTGAAAGTATGGAGATTTGTATTAAGACTCTGGAAGGAAAATGCATAGACCTACATGTTGATAATACACTTGACACAATCTACCTAAAGATCCATGGACCCACTCATGAAGTTCTCCATTTGGGTCCAGATCGAGTTTGTGAAGAACTCATTCGAATCTTTTATGATGTATACGAGGGGGGAAATTTCCATCATAACAGTGAAGAAGAATGAGATGATTGAAGACGTTAAGGCCAAGATCCATGAAAAGGGAGGCCCACTGGTGGACAAGCAGAAGCTGATCTTTCATGGTAAGGACCTCTGGAAGGTCACACCTTGGCTATTACAAAGTCAAGAACGAGACGACCATCATGATGATGATATTATCAGTTTGAGGTGACTAATAATTTTATGTTCGCTGTAATTTTCTAAAGAGATGTTTCCATTTCTATTAGAAGTTAGAGGACTTTTAAATGAATGTTTTGTAACAACGTTTGTTATGAAATAACTATTTGGTGTCATAATTTGAATGATGTATGTTAGATTGTTGTGTTCATATGACTATACACCAATAAGTATTTGTGTTATAATTTGGATGATAAAAGGCTTATCATTTTCGATTAGATATACGTTAGAAAGTAAGACAAAATTTTCAATAATTCCAAATCTATCATGGTTTACAAACCTTCTGATCATACTATTTGTCTGTTAATGATTCATATTAAGTGGTTGTTGTATTATATTGGGAGGTTTACATAAAGTAGGTACGCCAATAGCAAACTTACATTAACTTATTTAATTTAGTAATTCTCATATATTACATAATACATAATACTTAACATCAAATATTACACACATGCAATTAATTTTCAACTTATGTGAAACGTTTTCGAGGCATCATTCCAAGATATAATATAAAGGGATTGAAATAAAAACAAATTACTTGGCCAACTAAGCACTAGTTATCGATTGTAAGACAGTTCTTGCACAACTCATTAAGACTAGCCACCAAGTAATTAAGCTTCTGTATCTATTAGCTTGCTCATCAATCTCCTCCTGTAGCACCCTGACCTTCTCTTCATTACTGGCACACAATTCTTTCCATCGGTGAAGTCCATTGTTCTATATATAATTACGGTATCCATTTCACAACGAAAATGCTTTATTAAAATATTGTATAGCCCTAGTAAAATGGTACAATACTTTTGCTGACTTTGTAGGCAACACATTTCCAATACTTCTTACCTCCCACAAGCTTAACTGTGGTTTCCTGAATAATTAATTCACCGCAAGGACATTTCAGAGGAACACTGTAATCGCTATCAGCTACAAATTATAGACGGTCCATGTGTTTCTTGAGCTCCTACAACTCAGCCTTACGATGTTCTTCGTCATCCGAGTCGGATTCCATCCAAGACACTATGATTACCTTGACAAAACACATAACCCTTAATTTCGTAAGGAAATCGCAAATATTGGGAAAATATGGAAAGTTAAGAAAACGCCTAACACTCGTCAACAACAGTGTCGTAAAAAAAAGAAAAACGACATGATTACCTTCACTCAATAACTAGAGAAAGATGAATGATAAATTAAAGAGCTGAGAGTCCCAACGGATACTTGGAGATTATTGGCAAGAGAGTATGATATTTGCATACCTATATATAGAACTAGCGGCGGGAAACCCTAATTTTCTGAAAGCCATTCATTCTAATTTGAACTACATATTTGTTTAACCAATATAGATAGCAATCACATTACCCTAATTCCTTGATAACCATCCACACCTATTGACACTACATATTTGTATAAGCAACTTTGCATAAAAATTTGCTAAGCCATCCATTTTTATTTGAACTACATATTTGTATCCCAATGTATACATAGGAATAGAGAACCTCATATACATTCTTATGTGAACTACATATATGTATAATCAATGTATACGTAGAAATAGAGAACCCCTTATACATTCTTATTTGATCTATATGTTTGTATAACCAATGTATATGTAGAAATAGAAACCCCTTATGCATTCCCTTATTCATTCTTATTTGATGTATATATCTATATAACCAATGTATACATAAAAATCGCAATGAACCTCCTATACATTCTTATTTCAACTACATATTTTTATAACCAATATACATAGCAATCGCAATACCCTAACTCCCTCATTGCCATCCATACTTATTTACACTACATATATGTTTAACAAGCATTACATATAAATTAGGAAACCCTAAATCTGAATTTTCTTAGTATTATTATATAGTTGTTGTCCAATATACACAAAACACAAAATTACCAAAACTAGACATCCACATTCATATTTTACTATCTAAACGCCCAATTTTGTGTGTGATATTCTCTTTCTCTGATGATGTCGAACCTCTTTATACTGGCAGATATTATATTTGATATCATGCGTTCTGTCGATTGATCAGGTTTTCAGGAGCTAGGACCATTTATCGCTTCAAGCCGTACTATGTGCGATATTGCCTCTCCGATGATGTGTTAGCGGAAGTGGACGTACAGGAGTTTATACTACACATAAGTGAAATTGATAAAGATTCACCGTATTGGGGCTGTGTTGTTGCGTACATGTGGGGAACCCATCAGCCATGTACTCGTGAGGGCTTCGTACAATGACTTTAGCATGTCCATTCAAGAAAGAAATGGATACAGTATGAAGCGCTGCATGTTCGGGTATTCTTGAAGCCCGTTTGCAGATGCATCATTCTTATGCCTATGTAAACAACATGCTAATGGTGTAGCAGGTTTTTGAGTCCTTCCTTGATGATGTACCAACCCTTGGAGAAGCTTTTAACATCAGGAATAGAGTTTTAGGCCACATCATTGATATAGCAAATCCACATCGGCATTCATTCCTCACATATTTTTAAGGTTTGATCCCTTTCCCAACATGTCTTAGGAGGCATAGAGGTGATATAATTCTGGCATGCAAAATTTGTTTTGGAACATAATTCTGTGTATACATAATTATGAACTGTGTGTGTTAAAGACCAAGTGTACGCATAACTATGTCAGTTTATCTTTACAACTATGTATCAAATATATGATGAATGTTAATAACTATGTAAAAATTGTGCTAAACATATTTTTTGAGCTAATATATTTGTCATGCATATGAAATATAACAAATATAAAGGTCAAGAAACAAAAGTATGTTCGAAAAAACTCTAACAAGTAATGTACATGAAATGTATTACTCCTGAACACTACAATGTGACAATGTCCTTGTTGTGAATGTAATGTATAACAAGCAGTCGAACCCCTACATGTTTTCCTGTTGTGTCTAGTCTTGCCGCATATTCCACATTTATTCACTTTTCTTGGACGTTTTGCTTCATATGAAACTTTTAATGCTGATCTAATTCACAGTTTCTTGAGTCTGCCCGACTGCTGCCTTATCATAAGTGGCAGACATAACTTTGTTGCAATACTCTTTGGTATTAGCTTAGTGAAATCCCTTCACATGATACCTGTTGAGTATGCCTTGTAAAGATATATTCTACTATGATAGTATCTACTACACATTGATAGAGTTGGGATTTTACAAGCCTCCGCTGATATGGCGTGGACACACGACAACTTTTCCAGATTAAATCGGTGGCAAGAACATATTTTCTCTCTCAGATTCACAACATGAGTAGATGACCTGGATTTAACTTCAACTTGGTATGCATTTATGTCTTTAACAAACAGTACCTTTGCTTGTTGAACACGAATCTATACAAACAAGGAATATCACCTACCCGTAAGAAAGCAATATACTATATTTAAACCCTATCTAGCTTACCACGAGTAATTTCTCCACATTACGAGTCAAAGAATTTTTCATTTTTGCAGCTGCATTTCTCCGTTCAAAGAATCATCGTGTCATCATGCATCTGATAACCCCTACAAGTGGTACAATAGGCAATCTAAAAGAGCTCTATTTAGAGACTTAGCAATGTTGCTAGTAGTAAGGTTGTACCTATCCCCGCGAAAATGCAAACGAGCCCGCATATTATCATCCGCACGTATGAGGTAGCTATGCAGTGCTTGATTTAACTTATCAATTTTGTCGCATGCACTTTGAAAATGTACAAGTCGAAAGGCATTAGCAGCCTTCTTGACAAGACGAAAAGCTTCTTTCCCCTTAAAACGGACTAATATATTATTTTACAAATGATATGTGCAGATGCTTTGACTTGCTCTCAGATATAACGCTTCAATGGTTTTCCCGATTGACTTGTGACGATCAGAAATAATTGTTAATTCTTCATTTTCTAGTATGGTACAGTTCAACTGCCTGAAGAACCACTCACATAATTCATCATTTTTGGTATCAACAATGCCAAACGCAAGCAAAAATATATGGAGATTTTCATCTGGCAAGTGACCTTCAGAAGCGTACCCTTGTATTTACTGTGCAGAAATGTACCGTCCACAACAATGATTTGCGCTGTACTTGAAATGATCTGTTTCGTCAAATTCAATGTATGCATAACCCCCGAGATTTGATAACTTAATCATATGGAAGTATGCCAGAAATTTCTCGAACCCTTCCTCATGTGACACAGACACCAAACCCCTTGCAAACCTTAGTGCCTAGTGTTCCAGTAATCAATCTATAGTTTAATGAAGCATATAATCTTTATGGACAAAAATATTATGGAGAGAAGATGCAATTTAACATGTACTACACATCAATAATTACATCTACTATACTTTAATAATTATGCCCAGTACTATAGTGTAGCCATTGAAACAAATATGTATTGACAATAATTATTATGTTTCAACACATCTACTAACACTTACCAAATCGAATAAGTAACCTACAACCCCTAGCTACAACTCGTAAGAATTGACCTTGATTTTGTATCATTTAGTTATAACATCGGCACCATGCTTGGGAAAAATCGTTGGTCCAGCTTCACCCACAGAATCTTTGTATAGCATCGCCAAAATTGCGGTTGCGTTTTGTTACCGAGCAAGTATGGATACCAACATACATGCGAATTAAAAATCTCCTAGCGGGGTGACTGAACACTCCACTCACACCCCTTGACTCAATACCCCGCATAGAAACGATCTAAGGATGAGCTTATAACAGAAAAGTTAAATTTTTGCAAAACACTAGTTGAATAGCTTAAGCCAAGTTTCCAAAACAGATTTCGATGCATAACATTATCCAACTGTTATATTGAAGCCCATAATCTCCATATTATCCAAAGCATCAATGTTATAAAACCCTGGACTATTTTCTTAAAAATGTCTTATTTCTTTAAAGGTAGTTTTGAGCTAACTTTGCCATCATGTGTATCATGATCGCTACCCAACGATTCAGATCCAAATCTCGCAAAATTCTCATCGCCTGAGTCTGTCCCATACGAGTCTACAAATAATCGAATCTCGAGTTTTCCTCTTCCATCGCAAATCCACACGGATCCTCCTTATTGTCTGCATCAAAACATGGAGTATTTAAGGACCTGGCATACAAATCAACACCCTTAACTCCTACACAAAGACGAACGGAATTTGAGTTTAGCTGAGTTAAGATTGATATGAACTTGTGAGTATTTGAAAGATGGTGAACGAATTTAATGGTGTACAAACCACAATTGCTCGATCTCTCGTTCTGAGGAATACCCCTAACTCACACCACTTTCATTTCACACTACTCACCCCTCTGCACCCGGTTGTTTGCACCAACAAAAACATCCAACATTCCACTTACAATTACTCTGATGTGGTCCACACCGTAGAAAACTTACTCCTCCTCTGCATGGCTGCTGATAGAGTCATATACAAACATCATGTCGCGTACCAAGTCACAACCGAGTGATTGTTAGATGTTGACAATTGTGTATAAGTAATGAATTTTGTACCACAATCTCTTTTTTCTATCACATTTGATGGGGAAGTCTCCGTTGAAATTCTCCAAATAGGTTTTACTAAAAAGGAACTCCATTCCTTTCCTCTTAGACTCAATAGCCTCCACACACATCGAATACGTAAAGGTATGGTACATGAATTCATGCACATGAAGATAACGTGAGTCATTTTGGACAGATCAATGCCTCAAGAGATCTATTGCGACTTCCAAATACTGTGAAAGTCATGATTACAAACCATTATACTCAATTATATCACACACCCTTCGATACACCTATAAATAACACAGTTGGGCTAATCACTTAAAGTATCACGTAGCCAGCCAACCTTTGCTTGTTTCCTTAAGTTTTTTGGCCTAATGACATTATTGTACCACTTCTTGTCATCACTCGACATCCTGTGAAATCAAATTCAACACACTCGCATCACAAAATATAAATAGATATATGTGTTAATTACAATATTTCATGGGAACAAAAACTAACACTCTCATTTGCCTCCTTAACCCAACAATCTTTTTTTATGATTGCCATCCATGGTACCGACTTCACCATATTGAACCATGACTCGCTTGACGGTAGAACTGCTAATGAATGGATCAATTTGAGTTCCTACCAATTGGGGATCACGCTTAGTCGGTAAAGTAACATCACTTTTTGCTCCATCACAGTTTTACATGCTTTATTGGTGCCATTCAAGTTTTGCTTCATCAGGTGGTTCACCAGGTTCGACAACTTGAATTTCTGTGAGGCAGATATTATCAGCTACATTGGTATACTTTTGAGATGTGTCTACTATTTCTTCGTCAATTTTCTCCTTCATTTAACCCTCAGAGGCTTCCTCTACTATCTTGGATACATCACCAACCATATCCTTATCTTTTGGGAGTACCTCCTCCTTATTTGTGGTTAAAACCACTTGACAAAATCATCGACCAACGTGCCCGACTCAACACGCACATACCTGGTGGCATCAATGTCCTTCATTTCAAGTATGCCAACTCAAGGTCCAACCTTCGGTTTCTTTCCGCCTCTCTTTGAGATGGTTTGACTGCAATCCCGCTTCCATACAGTCTTCAATGGTAAACCATCTTCGGCTATATGTACATCCATCAACCAGGACTACAACAACCACAAGAGAACAATTACAACGTACTCAAAGCAACAAAATTATATGCACGTATTTTACATACATAACTATGTGGAAAATCACATATGTTTGTATGTACGCTAATATAGATATGTAGTCTACAACATCATATTATGCAATGTATGTGCATACTTATTTTGATATGTATGCTGATATATATATATATATGTAGTATACTACCAACATTAGATATGTACGATGACAAATATATGTACCCTACAACGTCATATATATGCAATGCACGTGTATACTTATGTTGCAATTAGCTACTTATGTAGCTTAACATAAATAATATGTATGTGAATAATTATTCCACTAACTGGTTCATCTTCGCTCACTGCATCCTCCTCGGTGCGCAAGGTACAACTTTCTCTTTGTTGTTTGATTGCACTTTTTCAAAAATAGTGGGGTTTATTGAAAGGGCACGTGGGTCGAGAAACCCTCTTCTCGATAACAACTCCTTAGTATTTTCTTCAATCATTCCTAATCTAGTCCATGTTTGAAGATCTATAAGCATTTTCAGACTTCTCATCCTGCCCTCGCCCTAGCAACTGCTCAATGCTTTTTTCCACTCTTTCCAACCTTTCCTCTATTCTTCCACACATGTCTTCTATCCTTGGGTCAATCTCCACCAAACTGGCTAATACATTTTGTCTACCATTTTGGAAGACCTCTAATTCAACCAACCTTCTTTCAACACCTCATGATAACTCGTTAAAACTATTTTGTAACAGTTTCACACTCTCCTATAGACCGGCCAACTAATTGTCTTCCTTAGATGAGGAAGCCTTCCTATCACCATCACTAATATTCTCCTTCATGTTTCTCTGCTTAACCTGCCGTAAGGCAAGATCACCCCAAACAGACTTATCAAGTTGCTAGTGATCAAATCGTCTAATAACCTGTCTACTTTTTCATCAGCCACCCTCACTTGCCAAACGGGATACTTATCTTCTAACGCCACCAAACACATGTGGATCACTTGAAGCTGCATGTAAAAGGACATACTGATTATTCATTTTAACCAGTTTTAATATGACTCAATACACATAACAATGTTGCAAAGTTTATACCTCGGGAACTTTTTTCACCTCTTCTTCAACATTGAACTCATTACACTGACATCCAAGACATCTAAGCATCAGGGGGTCTTCTGGATTACCCTGGACTTTCCCGACCCGTTCACCTAACCACAGGACATATTCGTATATCCAAAACAATGGTGGAAAAGGGAACCCATGAAACATGGCTTTAACAGAATCAGTCGACTTGATAGAGTTCAATGGACAAGAAAAGCTTACACGACCCCATGGATATGTTTCAAACGACTCATGATCCAAGACTCTCTTTGCTGCATTCAAATCCATTCTAGATTATTTGTGGATACCCCGAGAATGGCTTTGTGTAGAAAGCCTAACTGAGTAAGAATCTTTGTGGTTTCAAATGCCTACTTCTCACTAATACTTCTATTAATAGCATCCATTATCTCCAAGAAAGTAGGCTCTTCCTTTACAGGAAAACCGAATTGAAGCCACAATGGGCAGTGGTCGATAGCAAGATTACTGTTAGCCATGAGTGGATTACAGTTAAGACTTGTTATGGCTTCAAACTCATATAGTGAGAACCTAATTGGGTTACCTTCGAATAAACACCACAACTAATCCATGTTTGCTACAACCAACTAATGTTTGAGAAAGTGTTCAACTACCTTCGCGCTCCAGTGGAACTTTGCATCTGCTAGATTAGCAATACAACCCAATTACGATCCCTACAGATAGTCCCATACATCTTTCCCATCCCGCATAATAGTGAGAACTTTGGTAAAAGTGCAGTTTACATTTAGAAGAACCCCTGCTTGAATCTCTAAACGGTACAATTTGGGGATACTTTGTCCACATCATGCTGAAACTGTTACATACACAAAATAAGTACTGAATTAGCATTCTGAACTACAAACACATAACTACTAACTATGTAGCCACAATTCTGTAAACGAAGAGTTTGTTGGTTAACTATGAATCGAAGAGTTCCTTTCCAGTAAACTTTGCAAAACAAAAAAAAATCTTTAACAATAAATCCTTTGACTTCGCATAATTGTTTAAGGTTCATTATGTAAGCCTATTTCAAACTGTTGAGTTCGAGTGAGAGATTAGGGTATATTCACGACACTGAAACCAGAAATGCAAATAATAGATTACCATACCTCTTTCAAATACAAGATATGTGTAGAGAAACGAAGAACAACGGATTCGCAACTTTGTGACAAGAGAGAAAAACCGCAGTTGAGAAAAATGAGAGGAAGAAAAAGAGTTTCGTTGTTTAATTACAAAATTACTAAAAGTGTAGAAATGAGGGAATTTGAATATATTGGATGGAAACAGGAAGAGGAGCAATTTCATTTTTTTCGGACCAGTTTAATGGTATTGACCAGTAATTAAATTAAACTCTACAGAAAAATGGTATTTTCGTACCCAAAAACTTGTGCTATTTCAATAAATTATATTCTAGTCAATAAGTCCAAATTATGGTCAATACTAGTATGTTATCACTTTTCATATCTATACTTCCAAATATATTGTTCCATAAATATAGTTGCCTCATCTGACATTCGAATGTAAGCAAATGTATAACCAAAATAAAAATTGTTCGATATGTAAAAGTAATTTTTATGAAAATTAGAAAATGTATAACTATTTGAAACTTTTGTACAACCATCTACTATGTATAATTATTTTCTTTTCGGACTCAAATTTTTCCTCGCCATCAAATCGGCACCAAACTTCAAGTGTTATAATTTTCCATCTTCCTCATTATCTATTCCAAATTTTCTTATTTATTAATTTTAATGTAAAATTTATTGATCAATAAAAAAATATTTAGAAAAGTTTTGAAATTAAATACAGAATAACATTAGTGTTAAGTAATGCTAAAGAATAAATAATTAACTCATCCTAACTTCAAACTATCTTTGCATCAAGCCATGTAGCTTGTGTGGAGCGGAGTAATGTCACGAGGTGATGTGATTTCTTATTGTTTTTTCTAGCAAATGTGTAAGTGAGGTAGCACATACAGCATGACGGCCATGTATGCGCAAGTTACATTCACGTCAGAGGTGGTATAATGTGGCCTGAAAAATCAGTTTACTAAGAATGATATCCGTGAGATCAGATATATAAGCAAGTAAGGAGGAGATAGTAATCATCCAGTTGGGATTGATGCCCCAAGATAGTAAACCCTAACAAAGGCTTGTCCAAACTTTGTAGCTGAATGAACAAGCAAAAAAAGAACGATGATCTCTCAATTCATTTCTTTCTTCACAGAGCACATAATGTTGCTCTCTACCCCATAGTCGCATTCTTTCTTCCGTTGATAAACTGTTTTTTATGGCAAGCCAAGCAATAAAAGAGAATCTAGGCACACTTGTGAGAACCATACTGATCAAGTTTATCCCCACTTGGTCAAACCTAAACCAAATCCAAGTGACCAAGTGGCTAATTCGGGAATTGATCAGTCAACAAAAGGAAAAGAGTCAACATTGGTTTGAATCAAGGAGCCGTTGGCACAAAACAACAAAGCTAGGAGTGGATAAGCTGGTACGGACGCGCTAGCCGTTTATGGATAAGGTGTACGAGCTAGCCGTTCCTCCAATCCTCCAGCTGTCCTACTTTTATGAATTTAGACATTCCAATGTATCTACTTTTCCTATATAATGTATGGCTGATGTAATTCCAGAATTTAACTTGAATGAAAATCAAATTCAGTCCAACAATGTTCACTGTTCTTCTCTCTCGGTTTCTACAAAGTTTCTAAGTCTCATTCTCTCCATTTATTCTCTACACCTTTATTCTTCTCAAATCTTTATGGTATCAGAGCAGAGAGTCGTTATTCTGCTCCAAATTCTTCCACAATAAAGTACTATCATCCCCGTGTTGCAGTCCGTACAAATCCGCCATTGATATCCAGAGGAAAAGCTCACAACTTTCGGAGAGTTTTTACCCAAAGCTTCGATCTTTGGGTGGTTTTAGCTTAAAGGTATCATCTTTAAGACATCTCACGAAGGACAAGCTTCGTTTGTTTCAAAGACAGCGAGCAAGTTCCGTACAAATCCGCCATTATTGCACAAAGAAAAAGCTTTGCAACTTTCGGAGTGCTTACCTTAAGCTTCGATCTTTGCGTGGTTCTAGCTTAAAGGTGTCATCTTTAAGCCATATAGTGAAGGAAAAGCTTTATTATTCTCAAAGAGAGCAAGCAAGTTCCGTACAAATCCGCCATTGTTGCACAAAGAAAAAGCTTGCAACTTTCGATTATTATCCACTTAAAGCTTCAAGCTTTCGGTGTCTCTAGCTTAAAGGTACCTCCTTTAAGTCCTTTTGTGAAGAAAACCTTCACCTTTCTCAAGTTCAAGCACAAAGCTCGGACCTTTTTCAAGTTTTCAACTGCCAAAGGCTCAGGATGGAAACCAATAACCATATTCAAGTTCTGGTGACTCGCAAAGACATTGAATCAGAAGTGATTTATCTGGTCAAAGAGATCTTAAAAGAGAGCAAACCTCCAAGCTTGGAAGATATTCGCAACCTGATTCAAGAGGAGCTAGGTTCAATTGGTTTGGTAGAAAGAAAAGGACTTTTCTTGGACAAAGGGAAGCTCGGAGCTATAAAAACCAAGGATAGAAAGAAGGCCTCTTGTGACTACTGTAAAAAAAAGGGGCACATTAAGGAGGAGTGTTGGAGATTACATCCGCATCTCAATCCCAAAGATGCTCCTTGGGTTAGTACGTCTCAAGAAGCTTTGAAGAATGAGTCTTCAATGGTAACGACTTCTCCAAAGAACCCCAGGACAATGCAAGCTCATATCTCAGCTTTCCATGGACAGGCGTCAAAAGGAGCCAAGCTTGAGACCCTAATCAAAACTCTTGAGTCCTTAAGGGACTCCGGTACCACTCTCTACTCTCATAATCTCCTTAAACCATTGTTGTTGATTCGGGAGCTTCTCATCACATGATTAAGGACTCGGATCTTATAAGCAACATAAAATCTGCCATAGGTAGTGTTGTTATTGCTAATGGTCATAGGATTAAGGTTAATGGAGAAGGGAATTTAAACCTATTTGATAAGAAGACTAAGGCCTGTCTTTTACCGGAGTTTACCTCTAATTTACTATTGGTTAGGAGAGCTACTAATGATCTTCAAAGTTATATTCGGTTTGGTCCTAATGATGTTGAGTTTCAGGACATTAAGACCGGAAGCATACTTGGAAGAGGAGTGGTCAAGGATGAACTCTATATTCTCGAAGACCCTAAGCTCTTATCTCTTATGAAATCTAATAATGTTGCTTGTTCAAATTCCGTTGTTGGTTGCTTTGATAGTTCTATTTGGCATGCTAGACTTGGTCATCCACATTCTCGGGCATTAGAACTTATGTTACCTAGTGTTACTTTTGACCATTTTGATTATGAAGCTTGCATTTTTGGAAAGCATTGCAAGTCGGTTTATCCTTTGTCATCTACTATGTATGAGAATTGCTTTGACTTAGTGCATTCTGATGTATGGACATCTCCGTGTGCATTTAGGGATAATCATAGATATTTTGTGGCCTTTATTGATGAAAAATCTAAGTACACGTGGTTAGCGCTTATGCCATAAAAAGATCATGTCTTTGATGCCTTCAAGAATTTCGAAAGTTATGTCACTAACCAATTTAATGCAAAATTAAAGGTACTTAGGACCGACAATGGGGGAGAATATATGAGCAAAGCATTCCAAGAACATCTAAGCAGACAAGGGATTCTACACCAAACAAGATGTCCTTATAATCCACAACAAAATAGAGTGGCCAAGAGGAAAAACTGCCACCTCATGGAGGTTACCAGATCGAAGATGTTCCATATGAACGTTCCAAAACATTTTTGGGGTGATGCGGTGTCTACAGCCTACCATCTAATCAATATGACTCTAAGAAGAGTCCTTAAGGATGCATCTCCATATGAGGTACTAAACAAAATCAAACCTTCCTTTGAACAGTTACGAGTTTTTGGTTGTGTATGTTTTGGGTTAGTTCCTGGAGATCTTAGGAACAAGCTCGAAGCCAAGAGTAGAAAATGCATGTTAATTGGATACTCTACAAACCAACAGGGCTACAAATGCTTCGATCCGGAAACAAGACGTGTCCTAGTATCAAGAGAAGTCAAATCCATGAAGATTGAGGGTACTTTGGTGACAAGGATTAGAATCAACTCAAAGACTTGTCCGAACCACGTATGGACCGTGCATCGAGTCTGAAGTTCCTCCTTGAATGTCTAGGAATTCAGACCGCATCAAACGGACCAACAAATTAGTCCACAAGTGCTGCCAGAACCAACCTGGGAGTTCCCGAACTGGTTGGCCATCCGCCAAACCAAACCCAACCTGTACCAAACACGCCGCAAACTGACCATGATCAACGATCCGGACAACAATCTAGACAGCGATCCAATGAGCGAACCGGATGATGATTGGATCAACCAACGGGCGTAGTGGACAATGAACCACAATTAGATCAGCAAGCATATCAAAGATTGGGACAAAGATCTGACCAACAACCCACGGCTCACATACGCGATCCANGAGTGATGATCCTTATAGTGATCCGGATGAAGACTATGTACAACCACTCACCACCACTATATCACCACCTTGAGAACCCTACCAACCACTCCGTAGAAGCACAAGAATCCGCAAAGATCCGTCCCATTGGAA
>OVBA01003640.1:0-27001 GCA_900406435.1 Lepidium aucheri | reverse complement strand
TGTATACATAATATTAAACTAAAAGAAATTTTATATACATAATTCTAATCCTAAAGAGAATTGAATATTAATTATTATATATACATAAATACATAGACGATTTTTCAATACCTTCTAACTTTTCAACTTTTCTCCAATTTAATTTATTTGTTCATTTACATCTAGAGCAATCAAAACGAATAAATAAAAAAAGTTTAAATTTTAAATTTAATATATTATTATTTTATTTTACTATTATTAGCATGAGATCTTACCATCTTATTACATAAATAAGGGTTTCTCGAAATTAAAAATTAACTTGGATTATTTCACGTGTCAGATCCAATGATCCAAAATTCTCTTAGATTTTTTTTGACAAACTCTCCTAGATTTATTTATTTTTTGAAAACTAGATAAAAAATCTTCAAATATATTTCTTCAATATTTATCTTATCCAAATCTAAAAAGAATTCCCAATCTAAAAAAAATCTTAATCTAAAAATATCTGGAATATGAATTGTTAAAAAAATAAATTTTAACAAAATGTAATTTTTATTACTAATTTAAAGAAAAATATTATATTAAAAACTTATTTATAAAAAATGAAATATATATATAGATATATAGATATATATATATATTATACTTTGAATCATATATATCTATAAAGAAATCTTAATCTAATAATTCTTAAAAAATTATTTCTAACAAAAAATAATTTTCGTTAGTAAACATATTATATAAAGAAAAATATTATATTAAAAATTGTTTATAAAAAACGAAAATTATATATATATATATATATATGATATTTTGAATAATATATGTTTATAAAAATCCTAATCTGATAAAATATATATCTCTGATTATAATCCTAATAGATGATAATAATCTAAATACTCCTAAATATTTGTTTGTATACATAATCCTAAATTGAAAGGAATTTTGTATACATAATCCTAATATAAAAGAGATTTGTGAATATTAATTGTTATATATACATAAACACAGAGACAATTTTTTAATACCTTCTAACTTTTCAAGTTATCTCCAATTTAATTTATTTGTTTTTGTTTAAATCGAGAGCAATCAAGGAAAACAAATGAAAAGGTAAAAAATATAAATTTAATGTGTTATTATTTTATTGTACTATTATTAGCTTAAAATCTTATCATATTATAACAAATAGGATTTCAGAAGTCAGTAATAAACGGATTCTTTCACATGTCACACTCAATCATCCAAAACAGTAGAGTATCATATTATAAGAGTTGGATTTCAAAAGTTAGTAATTAATGAGATTTTTCTACGTGTCGAATCTTATTATAACGGTATTATATTAAGTTGGATTTCAAAAGTTAGTAATTAAATAGATTTCCCACATATGAAATCTTATTTTTAATTTGGTTCTCAAATTTTACAAACGTACAAATTTCTAAGATACTATTCAAAATATATATAAAACATTATTTAATAAAAACAAACCCGTGCATCGCACGGACCAATATCTAGTCTAGTATATTATAACACGGGTATTTAAAATATTTTTACTAACACAAATTAGTTACTAACAAATAAAATCTCTCATATCCTCCGTAGAACCTTGAGATTGGAACCATGATCTAGCTTCTAACTTTGCGATTTTGATAAAAACAATTCTGTTTCCTTTGTAGATTTCTTATTTTATGTTTGATATATAATATATCTAGCATTAATTCCTTTTTTTTTTGAAACACAGCATTTGTTCCTTTGAGTTAGAAAAATTTCTTATTCTTATAAAATGCACTTCAGAATTTGTTGGTCCCTTCTATTAGAGACCTCGGCACACATTATTGTGATTCCTTACATGTGGATTCATCTTAGTTACGAATATGATGAAGTCAAAAAGATAACTTTTAAAAGTGATGATTCAGACAGATACGATGTTGATTCAATAGTGAAAAACTACATTATTTTCTTTATGAATAAGAAGTTAATAGGACAACCTAAATTTATGATTCAATATACATCACTGCGATTCTTCATGGAATTAATGATCCTACTGTTGGATTTAAAATTGTTTGGATTTTTTTTGTTGCCAGAGATTCAGTTTGAAATATAATTTTTATTATGATATAACAAAACTTAATGGTAATGACTACGATTTATATAGTAGGTTAAGTAAAAGGTAAGCATCTCCAAGAGATACTTCAAATTTAAAGTATCAGATATTTCAAATTTGAAGTTTTTAAGTTTTGTCTCCAATGATAAACTTTAAAACCAAACTTTAAAATTTTAGTTATTTGCATTATAGTCCTTCTTATTAGTTATAATCAACTAAAATCATAAAAATTTCATTGTTAACTATAAACATACATATTATATTTTGGAACTATAAATATACATTTAATTACAAACAATATTAATTAATAAAATACTAATTAAACTATAAAATTACATTAAAAATAAAACAAAATACACAATCTAAATTATAAGTTATAATGAATACCAAATTACTTTTTAAAAATATTGTAATATTTACGTAGTTATTGTAAATTACTACATAGTTATCGTAAGTTTGTTACATAATTATTATAACACGGATATAAATTTATCTAGTTAATATCTACATAATTATCGTAAATAAGTTGCTACATAATTATCATAACATGACTATGTAATTATCTTGATTGAAAATCACACAAGTTAGCTACCTTAAATCTAAACGACACTTTACCTAAAATCCTTAGTATTTAGTCTTCTGGCTAATTTGTCTTATTTTTTATTTGTATAATATTTAGGTTTGATGTTATGTAATACTTATTCAATATTAAAAAACTTTGATTTTATATAAAAGCATTTATTTGATCTAAAACTATATTAATACCATAAGATATGTGGATTTGATTGATAAAACAAAACTAACTGAATAGCTTTTAAAAGAGTATAATTAGAAAAGGACCAAAAGCAAAAAAAAAAAAGTGATATTTCAAACTTGCAAAACAAAATACTGTAGAGTTTATTTTGGTGATCTCCCCATCAATACACTTCATATTTTAACAAAACATATATAAATGTTTTGGAAAATTAGAGCGAATTAATCAAAGACACAACAACAAAGTTTTCCTAGACCATGAGGATTGGCCTCGCATATGCCAACAGTCGGTGGTTTACATTGCTTAGTACAGTCTTTGGCTGTGTTGCATGGACCTTTGAAGCCATCATCACATCCACTACCTTCTGTCTTCAAAACTATTTATTGCCCAAATAATCAAATTAATAATATTAGTGATATTAATTAGTAGAGATTTAGGGGTTTGAATATGAATTGAGTCGTATCGTATCAATGTTTTGAATTAGAGAAAACATATTCTTTTGGAGATATTAGTTTGAAGCCAAAATGAATTTCATATGCTAACTTATTATAAAGAGAGAGAGATAATATTTACTTACTTCCAAAGAGAAGAGAACATATGATCAATAGGGATCCAAGTTGAAACTTTGACAAAGCCATTTCCTTTTTATTTTGACTTTTTTACTAACAAGTGTTTTTTTGTGTACGCATGTAAATATATTTTGAGAAAAAAAAAAATGAAAGTATGATGTGTATATATATACCAAATACTCAAATTTTCAAATACAGAAATGAAATCAATGGCATGTTGATATATAGTAAAGTATCTGGTAAAATTAAGAATATTCCATGAAAAGATATAATATTTGGTGAACTCATAATTACGAAATATGCTATTCATAAAACACGCACGGAAGGTTAAAACAGTTTATTGGGCCTTCTCAATATAATATGGGCTTTTAAGAATTCAACATTAGCCCAAACGTGACAAACGTGATTGTCGAACTTGAAAAATGCTGATATCTTTATTCACTCGCAAAATGAGCGCGTCAACACCACGTCTACAAAATTTCTAAACATTTTTAAAACTGGGCGCGTAAGAGACACTTGACACGCACGTTCTTCCTCAGAGTCAAAAGTCAGATACAATACCAGAGACTAATCGGTTCACTCTTCTCAACGAGATCTCAGTTTATTCATCATCAAACAAGGTCGCATCAATGGTGGTCTCCGAATTTCTCCCTAAAGAGTACGGATACGTCGTCATCGTTGTCGTTTTCTACTGCTTTCTTAATCTCTGGATGGGTTTCCAAGTCGGCAAAGCCCGCAAGAGGTTCTTCTACAGCCTTCTATTCCACATTTAAACTTCGAATTTGATAGTTCTGTTCCGGAAATCGAATTTGATATGAAGTTGACTTTGATTTGGTAAAGATGATTTATTGTTTGATTTGATCATTGAAGTGAGATTTTATTTGTAGGTACAAAGTTCCTTATCCAACCTTATACGCAATAGAATCAGAAAACAAAGATGCTCTGCTCTTCAATTGCGTTCAGGTTTCAGTGTTTTTTGTAGTCTTTTTGTTTGTGAACAGTTATGAATCTTAAGATGATGTTTGTGAGCTCTAATTGGAAAAACAAATTTGGTGTTTGCAGAGAGGTCACCAGAACTCACTAGAGATGATGCCAATGTACTTCATACTCATGATCCTTGGTGGAATGAAGCATCCTTGTATCTGTACGGGCCTTGGTTTGCTTTACAACGTTAGCAGATTCTTCTACTTCAAAGGCTATTCTACTGGAGATCCTATGAAACGCCTCACCATTGGGTTAGTTCTTCTTCTTCATCTTCTTCAACATTCAATACTGTGTAATGAAGTTATGATAGGTCTTTGTCTGTTTAGCTTATGTGTTTCAACGACTTGCTTTATAATTATCAATCTCTGATGTTGCATGATCAGTGACTTGAAATCCTAGCTAATAAGCCACATTCACTATTGAAGAAAGTACTTTTCACTGTAATGACGCAGTTTTAAGGGTCAAGGACTTACCCTTTACATCATGCAAACATTGAATCTTAAACAATTTAAATTCTCAGAGGTCTTAACTTTTAAGCTTGTGGCATAACTGAAACATGAATGTAGTAGAATGCTTATTGACAAACTCGTATTCTTTCTGTTCTACAGGAAATATGCCTTCTTAGCAATGTTTGGTTTAGCCATCTGCACGATATCGTTTGCCATTACTCTGCTTCGTGGCTGAACCTAGCCATATTGTGTGTTTATACGCTTAACTTTGTTTACCATGTATTCGATATTTTGTTGCTTGTTTTGTCTTTTGACTTTAGTAATTTTGTAATGGCTACAAAATGTTCCAAAACTCTTACCTTTCTCAACGATTTCACACAAACTCCATAGAAACAAGTTTAAGGAAAGCTGTTAAGTTCCAAATAAACAATAATTAGACCGGCCTTAGTGGGTAATCCCACTGTCTTTCACAAAAGCTCGCTCGTTTCAGCTTCCTCATCTGCTTCTTCGCGCAAAGTAAAGAATCTTTGTTCTTGTTTTCGAAATGTTACAGGGTTTTTGTTGTATTGTTGGCGAGAAGAAGACGAAGAGGTTTGATGTTAGAGATATTTGGACAATCGTTGAGGCAAAAAACAATGTCGGTTACAAGGTCTCAGCAGAAATACAGGGCGTGTGAGAAGACAGTTAACACAGGTCCCTGTAGAGTTCTTTTATTACAAATCTTTACAAATCTGGCTTTAAGATAGATGGATTCACGAAGAAGTAATGGGGTTTCCTTAGTGGGCTGTAGTTATAAGCCCAATTAATGGCCCAATAATCTCCAAAATATGTTTTCACCTAATCCTTATATTTTAGACGCATTCTTGTTATCTCTTTGTCATCTCCTTTATCATCGAAAGGTCCAATTAGATTCTTCAAGCCCAAATCTCTCTTTTTTTCTCTCTCCTCGCCGGAGCTCAGCTCGATTCCTCCGTCACCACCGAGCTGTGCCGGAAATTTCTTTCCGTCTTCTCTTTTTCACGCACTTAGGTCTTCAATTTCTCCCTCGCAGGTATTTTCCTTGAAACCCTAACCCTGAATTCAGTTTTGCCTTTTTGTTGGATCTGAGTTTTTGGCCCGATAGTCTCGAAAAAAGTTTGGCGATCGTTGAACCTGCTGCGTAAATTTGTCAGCTTGGATCTTCTCATTCTTAAATTCAACGCATGAGCCAATTTTACTTGTTGAAAAGTTGTGAGGTCATTTAGGAGGCAAGTTCAAATTTTTTGGTTGAGCTCGTGGAGGCAAAACAATTTATTCAGTCTGAAAAATATGTATATAATTATTACAATTATCAGACTATGAGTGATTAAAAGAAAAAGCCCGATCTACTTTTGTGTAAACACACTGGTGAGAGTTCTGAAATCAGTTTGTGTTGAAACTTGTGATCTGGGCTCTAGTTTTTGGTTATGCAGCCCATGTTTGATCGACTCTAAGGACCTTTAAACTCTTCAGATCTGTTTTTTTTTCTTTTTAAGTTGGATCTGCCCAATCGTGAAAATACCGATTTTGCCCCTTTTACAATCACATTATTTACCGGTAGTCATGGCCTTTCGATAGGCCCAACGATTAAACAAATGATTTAGTAGTTAGTGTCCATGTGATCTTTTGTCCGAATAAATCTATTATTGGGAACTTTCAGTCATTATTATTTGGTTGTGGGCTTTTCTTTTTGGGTAACCATCACGTCGTCTTCAATGTTAATTAGTAGTAAGTTATTACTGGTTCTTGGTGTTACTCACGTACATGTTTGTTTTCTTTGTCTGTAGCAAGATGGAAACAGCTCTGGAGGTTTACAATGACCCTGAGATGAGATCACCAGAAACACAACCTATCAAGCGTCGCAAGAAGAAGTCTTTGGTGTGGGAACACTTTACAATTGAGACTGTTGAACCAAATTGCAGAAGGGCTTTCTGCAAAGGTTGTAATCAGAGTTTTGCTTACAGCAATGGCCCCAAAGTCGCTGGTACTAGCCATCTTAAGCGTCACATTGCTAAGGGGACTTGTCCTGCACTTATCCATGGCCAAGACAGTGAAAATAACCTTCTGATGTCTACTCCTTACACTCCCAAGAGTGACACCCCGAGAAGGCGTTACCGAACCCAGAGCACTAGTCCCTATGTTGCGTTTGATCAGGACAAGTGTCGCCATGGAATCGCTAAGATGATTATTATGCATGACTATCCTCTTCACATGGTTGAGCATCCAGGGTTCATCTCGTTCGTGCAGAGTCTTCAGCCTCACTTTGATGCTGTGAGCTTCAACAATGTTCAAGGAGACTGTGTGGCCACTTACCTTGCCGAAAAGCAGAATGTCATGACGTCTTTGGAAGAGATACCTGGTCGCTTCTGTCTGACGCTGGACTTCTGGACGTCCAAGCTCACTCTTGGGTATGTGTTTATAACTGCTCACTTCATTGACAGAGATTGGAAGATACAAAAGAAGCTTCTCAATGTTTTGATGGAACCCTATCCCGAAGCTGACGAAGCTTTGTGTCACGCTGTTACCAATTGTGTCTCTGAATGGGGTTTGGAGGGAAAGTTGTTTTCTGTCACCTTCAACCATTCCGTGAGTAAACCTGCGGTTGAAAACATCAGACCGCTACTCTGCATCAAGAATCCTGGTATTCTGGATGGTCAGTTGGTTATTGGGAATTGCGTTGCCCGAACATTTAGTAGCCTCGCTAAAGATGTGCTGGAGAAAGGAAAAGCTGTGATTAAGAACATCCGAGACAGTGTAAAGCATGTGAAAACTTCAGAGTCTCATGAGGAGAGGTTTCTTGAACTCAAGGAACAGCTTCAAGTTCCAAGTGAGAAGGTACTTTCTCTTGATGATCATACGCAATGGAACACAACATATAAGATGCTCGTGGCTGCTTCAGAATTAAAGGAAGTGTTCTCTTGCTTAGACACTGCTGATCCTGACTACAAGCAACCTCCTTCAGCAGAGGATTGGAGGCAAGTGGAGGCACTTTGCACGTTCCTGAAGCCCCTGTACGAAGCAGTTTCCACTCTCCAGTCTACTGAAAACCCGTCAGCAGTTACGTTCTTCCATGAAGTGTGGAAGACACAGTCAGATTTGTCTAGGGCAATAGCCGGAGAGGATCCGTATGTCGCAGGTATTGCTAAAACCATGAAAGAAAAGGTTGACAAATACTGGAGAGACTGTAGCTTGGTTTTGGCAATGGCGGTTGTGATGGATCCTCGGTTCAAGATGAAGCTCGTTGAGTTCAGTTTCTCCAAGATATTCGGAGAAGATGCAGGGAAGAACATCAAGACCGTGGATGATGGAATCCACGAGCTCTTCACTGAATACATGGCACTCCCATCGCCACTAAAACAGACATCTGAAGGAGGGAAAGCAGATGGACTGTCGGATTTTGACACGTACATAATGGAGACGACAGGACAGAATCTGAAATCAGAGCTGGACCAATACCTTGATGAAACTCTGCTCCCTCGGGTTCAGGAGTTTGATGTTCTTGATTGGTGGAAACAGAACAAGCTGAAGTACCCAATATTGTCAAAGATGGCTAGAGACATCCTCTCAATCCCAGTCTCAGCTGCAGCTCTTGACTATGTCTTTGACATGGAACCGAGGGAGATGGATGAGTACAAGACGTCATTGAGGCCAGAGACAATTGAGGCTCTGATTTGCGCAAGGGAATGGCTTCTTGAGAGTGATGCTTCTTCTATTTCTGCAGCTGTGCAAATGTCAAATGCTATCATCAAAACTGAAGCCTAGGTGGGACTTTGCTGCTGCATAACCTCTTATTACTGTTGTTGTTTTCTTAAAGTTGATATGTCGTGTCTTTTGTAATATTAGTCTTAAAACCCACCGTGTAATTTGCATTAGGAAATTGCCTCTTTAAGATATTTACTGCACATTTTATGATTCTCCTTGTTAGATAAAGAGAAAAAACAAAAACATTCTTCGTCTAAGTTCTTCTTTTATGTTTGAGAACCAAGTTATTGGAGTTAAAAGATCCCTCTCAACATTCAACACTCTGTAGTGAAGTAATAGTAGACACATAACTAAAGGAAACAGGAAATGTGAGAATGATGGGTCTTTTGCCTCTTAGCTTATGTGTTTCAACGACTTAGTTGCAATTCTCAATCTCTGATGCTGCATGATCAGTGACTAGGAATTTTAGATAATCTAAGCCAAATTCACTACTAAAGAAAATCCTTTTAACTGTAATGGCTCTCTCAGTTTTTAAGGTCAATGACTTGGGTTTTGCATCTTTGTCCATCAACCAAACATCCAAACATGAAATTAGCTAGTAAATACAGCTAGAATAACATATTTCTCTACTTATTATTAAAAAAGATTGTTAATTACAAAGTTTCAATGCAAGAATGTCAGCCATTAGCAAATAGCTTGCTTGTTGACAAACTCGTATCATTCAATAAGGTTCAATATGAAATATGGCTTCTTAGCAATGTTTGGTTTAGCCATCTGCATAATCTCGTTTGCCATTAACCTGCTTCGTAGCTCAGCTAGTCATCTTTACGAGTTTAAATGCTTAACTTTGTTAACTATGTATTCTACATTGTTGAATGTTTTGTCTCAATGAAATCCACAAGACCACAACTACAAATAGATACAAAAAGACAATCTCCACAATCTCATTTGCCATTAATCTGCTTAGCAGCTGACCTTAGCCATTAATCTGCTTCGTAAATTGTTGCTTGTTTTGTATCAATGAAATCCACAACTACAGATAGATACCCTGAACTTCAAATTGCATATTTTTACAAATCAATCGTAATCGATGATTTGAGTTTACATTAGTCTTCTCTAAGTGGAGAGAGATTTGCTGCTGTGATTGGTACAAAACCTCCACATTTTTACATCAAGTCTCCTCAAAATATTTTTACATTCCAAAATCACAACAAAAATAAAACTTAACTCATCCAAAAATAAATTTTCTTTACTCCACACGAAATTCTTTTTTTTTTATGTCCCTTAGTTTAGCAAATCAAGCAAAAAATTACAAACCGATTTATTTATTTAAAATCAATGGATTTTCTCAAAAACATTTTGCAAGAACTTTTATAAAAGATGGATCAGAAAATAGGCTTGGAAATCTCAAAAAGAGAAATCAATCGCTCAGTTAGTTCAGCTTCGATCATTTGGGGAAATAATCCTCACTTCCATCAGAATCAAACAATTTCAAAACTAATTATTAAAAAAAAAATCGATACGGAAGAAAAAGAGATCAGAATATTGGCTTGGAATCTCTCTAAAAGAAAGAAACATAATTCGCTCCGTATAATCAACTTCGATCATCTGGGGAAATAATCATCACCTCCCAACATTTCTTCCCACTTAAGAAACTAAAACAATTTCAGACAAACACCAAATAAGAAGAAAAAGATCAAACTTGAAAATCTCAATACGATTAGGGTTCATAGGAACTGTGAATCGTCTGAGAAACAATTAGGTTATTTATATAAAAAGGTTGGTGGTGGCTCTTACAAATAAACCCTACATTTTCTGAGGGTAATAGTTAGGGTTTCTCAAGTGGGCTTTCCTTTCGGCCCAATATTTAAATAAGAAAATAATTTAATATGGGCCTGAACCAACATAGTGCATTCCTCTTTTTGAGATGACGTATTATTGATGAATGTGAAAAATTTCAATCAAATCTCAAACTTACGAAAAATCTCAAATCAAACATTTAATATTCACAATTCAAGATTAAACTATATATTTTTAGTTGATTTTTGCTACATTGATTGAGCGGATTTACCTCGACGTTAAGTCGTTTAACAGAACCAACCTCGTTTTAATTATGTTTTAATCCCATTAAGTTCATGAATAAAGTTTTTCATTTTAGGGTTAGATATTTCCAATAAACGATTTCAGGAGTAAATCGGCTTGGTTAACGTAAATTTTAGTTTTTAGTAGAAGTCAACTAAAAGTATATGATTTAATTTGAAATTATGATAGTTGGATGTTTGATTTTGAGATTTTTGGTAAATTTAGGGTTTAGTTGAAAATTTTCAATTTGTTTTTTTTCTCCGAAATTTTACCTTTTTATGAAAATACAAATCAATTCTACAAAATCAAAAATGATATTGTTGGATATAATTTTATTTTTGTTTTTATGTAGGATATATATTAACTAGTGATTAAGTAGGGATGATTGGCTCTCGAGTCTTTCACCATCAACGGAATCGTGTCTGCGCAGCCTTGGATATCCAGAATGTAGGTGGAGGAGGAAAATACCTTGGATTACCTGAACAATTCAGACGTAGTCGGCAGACGCACTTTCCTATATTAAAGATCATGTGGCAAAGCGAATAAATGGGTGGCAAAATAAATACTTATCCAAAGCCGGCAAAGAGACATTGATCAAGGCCGTATTTTATGCGTTACCGGTATATAGTATGAATTGTTTTGAATTACCAGTTACTCTTTGCCAAGATATTAATCGACGTGTAGGTCATTTTTGGTGGAGTTCTGATAGTGCATGTAAGCCTATTCCGTGGGTGGCATGGCGGAAACTAACAACTTCCAAAGACCGAGGTGGACTAGGATTTCGAGACTTACGATGTTTCAATAAAGCGTTATTGGCGAACCATGTTTGGAAACTACTAAAGCGACCGACCTGTCTTCTTTATCGCGTCTTGCGAGCAAGATACTTCAACAACGGCTCTATATTTGAAGCAAAATGGCGACCTACGAATTCTTTTGGATGGAAATCTCTACAAACAGGATGTAAGTTATTGCGTGAAGGTATCAACTATAGTATTGGTGATGGACGACAAACTCTTTTGGGTGCAGACCCATGGATACCAAGCATGCCTCCACAACCGCTAGTTCTTTTATCGCCTGTTAATCCGGAACTAAAAGTTGTTGAGTTAATTAATTATCAAACACAAACTTGGGATGAGGAAAAGTTGAATCGGTACGTTCACACTGAAGATCATGACCAAATAAGGAAAATCTATTTAGCACCAGATACGTCTAACTCATTAGTATGGAATTATACACATCATGGAAATTAAACCGTGAAGTCTGGATACCATCGTGCCTTTGATATTCAAAATGAAGACGGAGGAAATGCTCCATTGGCAGCCCATCCAGACATAACTAAAATGTTTTGGTCAACTCGCATCGCTCCTAAACTCCAACACTTTATTTGGCGACTATGCTCACAAGCTCTTCCAATAGCAGATTATCTACAACGTCAGAATATGGAAGCATCAAATTACTATCTACGTTGTTGTACTGAGTTTGAGACCATTGAGCACGTTTTCTTCTTTTGCCCATATGCGGATGCCTTTTGGCGATGTTCAGGCCTACTTTTATGGAACTTACAAACGTACCACATCATATATTGACAAGGTGTACCACATCATATATTGACAAGGTACGACTACTTCTAACCATCTCCAAAGATTGATATATTCCCCAATTTCAACGTTTTGTAGGTTTCTGGTTTTTTTAGAGGCTTTGGAAAAGTTGAAATTCATTGGTATATGGTCGACATCATATTCCGATCCTTGATTCTTGGAATCAATGTAAACTAGATACTTTGGAATGGTAATCCATGTAGGGATCATACTTGTACTCATATTACTCCATATGCTCGGGAAAACAAATACAAATGGAAGAAACCAAAGGTCGGTTGGTTAAAATGTAATTTTGATGTCTCGATACATGACGGGTCAATACCGCCCGGAATGGGTTGGATACTACGTGAATCTTCAGGAACTGTACAACACTGCAAAATGGGTATCTTTGAAGGTAGACATATGATCGAAGAAGCTGAGGCTACGACTTTAATTTAGGCTATACAATCGGTCTGGGGATTGGGCTATAAAAAGATAGTGTTTGAAGGAGATAATCAAAGATTAATGATGACCATACATGGCTCACAAGATAATCGTCATCTAGCCATGGACAATCTGACAATGGACTAATCACTTCTCGTCAATAAAATTCAAATGGGTGAAACGGGAAACAAATGCATGTGCCGATCTTTTATGTAATCCTATAGTGTTAAATTCTGAATTACATTGGTAATTATTTCATTCTTGTCCTCAATTTCTTTTAACTGCAGTAATAAATGATTGTTTTTGATCAATAAAATTAGTGTTGGCAAAAAAAGTAGGGATGATTGAAACTATTGGCGAAGAAAAGTTGTTATATTTTAATTGTTTTTTCAAATGGTTAATTATGAAAGCACATCTAGAGATCCAACCAAAACCAATTTTATGACCAAATGGAAGATTGAAAACCCATATAAAACAGAGTTTCCCAACAAGTTTAGATTAGTATAAATATGCATTTTCTAAGAATAAGAATGTAACTTTCTTCATTTTTAATCTTATGAATCCATACAAATCTATGTAATTTTCGTGTTCTTCCTTCAAGATTATTTCCTTTACTTTACTTGTAACTAATAAATTAACTTAATAAACTCAAATTTGTCGGTCTGAAATATTGAAGACAACGTTTTTGAACTCATTTTTTGAAAGAAAAGAAAAAATCTAGTTTAGAGGTTCTTTAAAAGGAAGATAAGAACTGGATCGAACTTTCAAAAATCGATTTGGCTTTCGAATTTAGAGAAACTTTCTATTTGAGACTATTGGAATGTTCAATTGGCCGAATCAATCCAAAATTTGATGTTTTTCAAAAGTCAACATTAAATTAAAAATTTAATTAACCAAGTCCAAATTTTATAGTTTAATCATCCATATTTTGTAAGTTGTAGGTTTAATTGACAGTTTTCCCCAAAAATATAATAGAAAGATCATTATATTTATTGGCCATTACATTAAAAGAAATTCACACACACATATGACATATCCAATGAATTGTCTTCACGGCAGCTAGAAAACCTTGAACGAAAAGAATTTTTATGGTCCACTTTTAGATACTTTACTTCATTTTCCTCTCTACTTTTGGAATTTGTTTGCTCTTCCTCTGCCTCTACTACATATAGAAAAATAAAGATTTAGATTATATACTTCTAAACTCATATTCTCATAATAGCATTGTCTTTTAATCCCTATGAATTACTAAATTTTTGACCTTCCTCTCACCAAATTCTTACTTCCGACATTTGTGTCATACTAGAATATCTTGTTGATATATTTTTTAAAAATAATATATAAAGTTCATAGGTAATTTCTATTGGTATCAGATTATTAGGTTAAATTTAAGAACTTTAAAAATATTTGACAATATTTTTACCATTTGCTAAAAATTGTGTGTTTCTTGTTTACTAACTAAACATTTTCTATGATCTTGGTTGAATTGTCACATATGTAATTGAGCAAAATTTTGCAACACTTTAGCTAATATACTTCCAAGATAAATAATTATAAGATGATGAAACAAATTTAATGGTAAACCAATTTTAGAAATCTGCACTAATTAAAATATTTTACCATTTAGAATATTATTATGAATTATGAAATTAAATAATGACTTTAAAAACATCCCATCCAATAAGATTATGAGAAAATTTAATCACATGTATCACATGTAGGTGAAACAACTTTACCCTAACTAAGCTTTATAAGAGCATCTACATCAGTGAACCTCACTTGGGGTTCACTGATTTTTCTTGTGGGGCCCAGCGAAATTAAAAATTTTTTTAATAAAATGGGTCAATAAGGGTTCGTCACGTGGCAAACTCTTATTAGCCCGTTTTATTAAAAAAAAATTTTAAAATCTGTCAGACCCATAAACAAAATCAGTGAACCCCAAGTGGGAATATTAAAATATGCTCTAAAACAAAATTATTCCACTTGTCCCATGTAACAAGATATGCACATATTTGGTTACATTCCTATTAGTTTAAATCATTACCAAGAAACAAACAAAAAATAATTATGGTTAATCTTGGATTCTAATACCATATTAAAGATTTGAAATTTCTTAACTTAAAATTAGTCAGCAATGAATGGGGATATAAGATTAGAATTAGCTCTACATCCAATCCAATGTTTTTAAATATTCTAAAAGAGAAAACCAAATTATTTAGTTGGAGGACAAAACATGGCCTTGCTAAAACGTAAGGTATATGACCCACACACACACACAATAACATATCAACAAAGATAAGTCGTATCTTTAAACCTTAGTTTTCCTATAAAAGAATACAAAGTTGCCAATACGAATCAAAGTACTCAAAAAAAAAGCACATAGAATCTACTCTTGTGTATTTTGTTCCTCTTGTGATTGATCTTGAGGTACATAAACGCAAAATAATGGAAATGTCATCTGACCTATCATTAGGGAATGGAATTCCAGAAGCAATGGGACAAAACCGCAAAAACATAAAAAGATGTCTGGAGAAATACATAGAGAAAGGAAGAAGAGTAATGAAATTGAATGATTTGATGGATGAGATGGATATTGCTATCAATGATTTAGCGCAACGTCAACAAGTCTTGGAAGGTGATCTTGGCAAGATCTTGTGCTTCACTCAGGTCTTACTATATTTTTTCTTCTTTTTTACATTCTTTTTTATTTTTTGTGATGGAGAAACATATGAATCTAACATATCAAGAAGCTCTATTATGTAACAATCTAAACTAGTATCTGAAAACCTAAACAAATATGTATATAGTAGTCCGCAAACTTCATAGTCTAGTGGTACGTAGAATCCTGTCTGACTCTCAGACACTTATAATCTAACATTACGGACTGTGAGCCCAAAAAATAATATATATAGTAGATAACATTATAGATGAAGAACATATTTTGTTCAATTTTCTCTCTTTTACTTTATTTTCCTTATATAGATAGATAGACAATTTGATATATAAAAAATTGATAGACAGATTACATAAATAGATCATATTATGTTTTTGTTAGTGTTTTAAAAATCTTTATTAATTGTTTCTTATTACTGACTAATAAATATTAGCTTACACACAATTTTAGTTTTACATACTAAACTTTTACTAATTAGTTTCAAAATCAAAACATTTCAAATCCAAGTAGCTAGAGGATTCATTATGAAGATTTTTTTTTTTGTTATGGGTTTTTCTCATCATCTTTTTGTTTTTGTTTTCATTTTTATTAATGTTCAAATTGGCAAAAAAATAAAAATCATAAGAGCTAAAATCAAGAATAAAAATGTGAATGAAAGCGCAGGAGGCAGTGGTAATTCCTCCAAACGTAGCGTTTGCGGTAAGAGGAAATCCTGGAAATTGGCAATTTGTGAAGGTTAACTCTTCCAATCTCTCAGTAGAAGCTCTTTCAAGCACACAATATCTCAAACTCAAAGAGCTTCTCTTTGACGAGAATTGGTCTCCATCTTTCTCTCTTATTTCTTTCACTTTCTTTATCATTTCATGCATGCATGATCCAATATCTATAATTGTTACAATTTTTTCTAATTTAGGGCAAAGGATGAAAATGCTTTGGAAGTTGATTTTGGAGCATTAGATTTCACTCTGCCTCGGCTTTCATTGTCTTCTTCAATTGGAAATGGTTTGAGTTTTGTGTCCTCTAAACTCGGAGGTCATTTAAACGATAATATGCAGTCTCTCGTCGACTACTTGTTGTCCCTTGAGCATCAAGGAGAGGTTCGTCTTTCCACTATATCATATCCTTTGCTTCTATTTATTCCTATTGTAAAGCACACTAAATGTGAAAGGTTGTCCTAGACATATTTTCCAAAAATCGAATTTGGCGAAAATACCTGAACAGCACCTTAGATCTTGTATTTGAGAAACCGAACCCAAATCAGAACGGAATCAAAAAACCAAATGAATATCCAAAATATTTAAAACATAATCATATATTTAAAAATTGGATTTTAATTATTTAAATATTCAAAATTCTAATTATAAATCTAAATATATTAATTAACCTAAGTTGAAAAACAAAAATTTATATATTTAATTGTGATTTGAAGATATTTTACCTGCCGAAAATTCTCAGACATAGACTACTTCTATCAAAAATCTCATAGATGATCTAACAATTTACTAGTTTATGTTAATTTTATTATATAATTCCTCTGTTTAGTTGTAGTTGATGGTATAGAAATTTCACATATATTAAGAAAACATTGATTAGTTTCTTTTGTCAACTGCAATATCAATATGGGCCACAAAGACCGGCTTATTAGCCAAATTCCTACATAAATTTCGTAGACGGTGGAACTTGATCCCTGATTGTGCACGTGCGCTTGTCTTCAGTGGACTTATCACCAGCCACTAGACTAAAGTCCACTTGCAATATTGATTAGTTTAGTTTTCCTAAATAAAATATATTTTATGTTAAATTTCAAAATAATTTAACCAATCACAAATCAATCTGCAAAATTCAAATAGTCAAAAACACTAAATCACACAATAAATTTTGTATAGAAAGCTTAAAACATCAACTAAAATGAAACAATTTTTTTTTTAAAAACATCAACTATAAATAAATGGAGGGAGTGTATTTTGGATAATTAAAAATGTTGTTTATATATATTTTTGGTAAAATTGTTGTTAAATATATTTCAGAAGCTTATGATAAATGAGACTCTAAACACAGCAAGAAAGCTTGAGATGAGTTTAATATTGGCTGATGTTTTCTTATCTGAGCTACCTAAGGACACACCTTTCCAAGCCTTTGAACTCAGGTTGATTAATTTTAATCAATTATTACATTACATTGCTAAACCGATGGTTTAATTAACCGGTTTAGTTAAACCGAAAACAGGTTTAAGGAAATGGGATTCGAGAAAGGATGGGGAGAAAGCGCGGGAAAAGTAAAAGAGACAATGAAAATATTGTCGGAGATTCTTCAAGCTCCTGATCCTCGTAACATTGATAGATTCTTTGCTAAGATTCCTAAAATTTTCAATGTTGTGATCTTCTCGGTTCATGGTTATTTCGGTCAAACCGATGTTCTTGGTTTACCTGATACCGGTGGTCAAGTGGTTTATATACTTGATCAAGTTAAGGCCATTGAAGATGAATTGCTTCATAGAATCAACTCTCAAGGCCTTAATTTCAAACCTCAGATTCTTGTTGTAAGTGTCTCTTTGAATTGCTTCTCTTTCTCTAATAGTATTTGTATTTCTTTGGTTAATACAATATTATGTTGTAATGATATTGATTTAAGGTAACAAGATTAATCCCAGACGCTAAGGACACAAAATGTAACCAAGAATTGGAGCCTATCATTGGAACCAAACATTCCAACATTCTTCGAATTCCATTCGTAACAGAGAATGGAGTTTTACGTCGTTGGGTTTCTCGCTTTGATATTTATCCATACCTTGAAAGATTCACTAAGGTAATATAATTATATGGAAAAAATGTCATTTTAACGTTGTAAGTTGCGAAAATCGTTAATTAAACATTAAATTTTTAGATGTGATTAATCAAACCTTCAATTTTTGTTGACTTTTAAAACAATTCTTAGTTTTGCGTTGATTAGACCAATTTAACCTTTCGCGAAAATAAAACCAAAATTGACTCTAAAATCGAAAGGTAAATTTGAAATTAGAAGTTCGATTCATTTCTTATCTTCGTTATGAAGAATCTATAATTTGATTTGCTCTTTTCTTTCAAGAATGAGCTCAAATTTATCGATTTAAAGTATGGAAGATAACATTTCAAATCGACAAATTTGAGCTTATTCTTGAAAGAAAAAAGCAAATCAAACTTATGAATTCTTCATAATAAAGATAAGAAGTGAATTGCACTTCCAATTTCCAATTTGGCTTCCGATTTCAGAGTCATTCATATTCGCGAAATGTTAAACTGGCCTAGTCAACGTAAAGTTGATAAATTTTTTAAAGTCGACAAAAAATTGAAGGTTTAATCAACCACATCCAAAGTTCAATGTTTAATCAATGATTTTTGCAAGTTGCATGGTTAAAATGACAATTTTCCCAATTATATTTGAATAATAATCATTTTTTCTCTAAAATTTTAAATAATATGAACAGGATGCAACAACCAAAATATTGGATATTTTGGAGGGAAAACCTGATTTAATCATTGGAAATTACACTGATGGAAACTTGGTGGCATCACTCATGGCAAATAAGCTTGGAGTTACTCAGGCAACTATTGCTCATGCCTTGGAGAAGACAAAATACGAAAACTCCGATACCAAATGGAAAGAGTTTGATCCTAAATACCATTTCTCATCTCAATTCACTGCTGATTTAATCTCTATGAACTCTGCTGATTTCATCATAGCAAGTACTTATCAAGAAATCGCTGGAAGGTAACTTAGTTCATCTAATTTCATGTAAATTGAGACAATTTGCAATTATTGAGGAAATAACCGATCCGGTTTAATATAAACCGATTTGGTTTTCACAGCAAAGAAAGAGCTGGACAATATGAGAGACACATGAACTTCACACTTCCAGGGATATACAGAGTTGTGTCTGGCATTAATGTCTTTGATCCGAGATTCAACATCGCAGCTCCTGGTGCAGATGACTCTATCTACTTCCCTTTTACCGATCTAAATCGAAGATTCACCAAGTTTTATCCTTCCATTGATGAACTCCTATTCAGCCAAAATGAGAATGAAGAACACATGTAAGTGTCACTATTCTATACTTAACTTTTCCTTAGTCATTTAGATTGATTCAAAAATACTAATTAACCGAGTTTATGTTTATTGAACAAAAGTGGTAACTTGGTGGACAAGAAAAAACCAATCATCTTCTCAATGGCAAGGCTTGATGTTGTGAAAAACTTAACTGGATTAACTGAATGGTATGCCAAGAACAAGAGGCTGCGCGACTTAGTCAATCTCGTGATTGTTGGAGGATTCTTCGATCCTTCCAAGTCTAAAGACAGAGAAGAGATTTCAGAGATCAAGAAAATGCATTCTCTGATTGAGAAATACCAACTCAAGGGTCAGTTTAGATGGATTGCAGCACAAACCGATCGAGCCAGAAACGGTGAACTTTACAGATGTATTGCAGATACAAGAGGTGCTTTTGTGCAACCGGCACATTATGAAGCCTTTGGTCTTACTGTCATCGAAGCAATGAGCTGTGGTTTGGTGACATTTGCAACTAACCAAGGTGGTCCTGCTGAGATTATTGTAGATGGTGTCTCTGGACTACACATTGATCCAAACAATGGAGATGAATCAAGTGATAAGATTGCTGATTTCTTTGAGAAATGCAATATTGATCCTAGCTATTGGAACATGTTTTCAACTGAAGGGCTGCAACGCATTAACCAGTGGTAAGTACTAGTTACCAATTCCAAGTTTTAAGCTTAAAAACATTCTCAATAAAATGATCTATAAATAGTTATAATTATGTGATTAAATATGTGCAGCTATACATGGAAGATATATGCAAACAAAGTGATAAACATGGGAAGTACATATAGCTATTGGAGACATTTGAACAAAGCTCAGAAATTAGCAAAGCAAAGATATATCCAATCTTTCTACAATCTTCAATACCGGAACTTGGTAACATTATATGATTGTCTTTTTCTTTCTATTTTTTGATTAAAACATAGAACTTTATATATTTAATATGTACATATATATGTTTTTATTTGGAACAGGTGAAAACTATTCCTCTAGTGAGTGATATTCCTCTGCCTCCTCCCCCTCCTCCAAAGCCTTTAATCAAACCATCAGCATCTAAAGGGTATATTTATAGTCATTATTAATAGTTTTAAAAAATTATAATATATAATTATATATTAAATGTATTTTCTTTATTATTACAGATCGAAGCGAACACAGTCACGATTGAGTTTCAGGCTGTTTGGTGTTTAAGCTCTCTTAAACAAGTGTAGCAAATATGAGAACTGAAGAAATTATCCACCACATGTTTCTGTTTCAATTCTTTTTATTTAAATGTATTATAGTTTCATATAATGTATATATTCAAGTTGTGTAAAAGGGAATAAATCAATAAAAACAAATGTCTTTAATGTTTACTATGATTCTTATAGTGAAGGTTATGTGATTCTCAAGGATTTGTTACCTTGAAGGTCAAGAAAACTCGGTTTCAAGTAATCGGATTAAACAAAAATATGTCCGAGAAGAAGTCACCATGCCAAAGTTAATAGAAACAAGCAAAACTGTTATTTGAAGATTCAAGCAACTTCTTCAGGTAATCGATCGAACTTAGTTGGCTTGGCTATCTGGGACACAATCTAACGCCTCACCGTCGAATTCATCTGGTTGCGATAGAGAAGCTGTCAGTTTCGCTTTTTTGTAACTTTTTGAACTTCTTAAGATGTCTTGAAAGCTCCCCAAAATCCTGTTCACAAGACAAGCAAAAGGGTATATGACACAAGTCTGTGAAGCTAAGATTGACAATGAGACCCTGAATTGGTTATTTACCTATTTGTTCCTCCAGCTAGATTGTTTCCTGTTGAGATCGACAATCTAAATTAGCATATTTAGTAGAGAGAGAGCATGTGATTCAAGTTATATTCTGATCGATTAAGTACCTTGCTTTCTAGACATAGAAGTCACATCACTATCATCGTCTGATGAACTTTCCGATGGTGTTTTAGCAGAGACATATGAAGTCGTTTTAGATTCCTCTTCTGCTGAATTCCAATTCTCAGCATCCTTGAAGAAATTCGTCTTAGTGACCGTGTTAGAGCTTTTCTTCACAGCATCATTCGTGTTGCTCACATTCACCTTACTCTTTTTCACTGTCGCCGACTTAGAGCTTTTCTTCACAGTTTCCTTCATATTCTTTACAGCTCCTTCCACAGATTCACCGGAATTATCAAACTTTGTTTCACTGCGATCATTCTTAGCCTTTGACTGCAAATGGCTAGTGCCCGAACTAGTTGGCTGAACTCTACTTTTTTTCACTTTCGGTTTCACTGAACCATCAATGGATCCGCCAGGATGCAAATCAAGACTTTTCTTCTCCTCTTTCGATTTAGCTCCACCAGTCACTTGATCTTGCTTGTTAACACCACCAACAATATCATCGTTTTGGACAGAACCAAAATTGTCTCCCATATCAGCGTTCTCTTTTGTAATTTGCTTGGTAGTGTCCTTAGCTGGCATGAATGATACACCGGGGTCTTTTGGGTTGTTTATTGGAGGAGCCTCCTCCTGAACAGAATTCTTTACCTCAACGAACGATTCTTGAGGCTCCACAGTGATTGAACTGTGTCCCTTCTTTGACCTCCTGCTAGATTTCTTCCCAATTTCCTTTAAATTTTCCTCAGTTTCTTTCATTTGCTGCGAAGAATCTGATACTTGGGCCTCCACAATTTTCAAAGAGTCACTCTTCTTCGATCTCTTTTTTGATTTCTTCCTACTTTTGTCTAGAATTTCCTCAGTTTCGTTCCTTTGCTGCAAAGAATCCAACACATTTCTGATAACATTATCAGGCCCCTCTCCATCTACAGCTTTGATAGCTTCAACGTTCTGTGCACCAGAATCTACTGGTGTATCTTCTTTAGCTGGGATCTTGGCTTTTCTTGAACTTTTCTTCTTGGTAGATTTCACAGATTTAGCCTGATCAGCATCTATTTCAACTTTCTCCTTAGAAACTTCATCTTCACGGGATGCGTTTTCATCCGTAAACTTCCCAATATGGTCCAGCCTTTTGGATTCTTGGACTAAGGCAGACGGGGTGTTCGCCAAATCAGGAACTTGAATATTAGCAGCTTGTATATTTTCTTCCCCGATGTTTTCAACCTTATCAAAAAAAATTTCTACAAATAAACAAATCAATTATGAGTTCACAGACTCATCGTAACATATAGTAGAGAACAATATATGACCAAGAACAAAATATACCATTTTGCAGTATGTCTGAAACAGTATTGGCAAGCTTTTTTTCTTTCGACTGAGAAACAAATTCAGAACTAGCATCAACCTGATCTATGCGTCCAGATACCTTCTCACTCTCATTCGGCACCTCTTTTGATGTTGTAGTAGCACCAGTCGATTGATTGATGTGATCCTTTGAGGACTTCTTTAGCCTTCTCTGCTTCTCTTTGGCTGGACCGGTTGCCAAACCACTGCTGACCTCCAACTGAATTTCTGGATAGCTCACCAAGCTATCAGTCTGAATATCATCTGCAGAACTTGGTATAGCTTTTCCGCGTCCCACATTTTCATTAATCTTCACACCCATCTCATTTTCTAGACGAACAATAATATTATATGAGTTGATAGAACTTAGAAGTGCCAATGAAATCTTAGAGGATAAAAACTCAACCAAGAATCAGCAATAACATAACGAGTTAATAATAAAAACTCCCTCAGACCTGACTGTAGAGGATAATAAAGTTTAGTAGAGAACTGAAATTACCTTTGCCAAGATTTTCTCTTCTTGAGATTAGACAAGATTCAGACGTAGTCTCGTTCACAATTTCTCTTGACGCAGTAGTAGCAGCAATAGAAATAGAAGTAGCAGCTTTTGAGCTCTTCTTACGCGTTTTCTTTTTCACTGTTACTGGACTAGTTGTCAACCCACTGTTAGCTTCCAAACGATTTTCTGAATGGAGATCATCAGTTTTGATATTATTTCTTCCCACATCTTCAACAGTATCCACGGTCATCTCAGTTTCTTCTTTTGTCTCATCCGCAATTTTCCTTGAAGTTGTAGTAGCACCAGCGGCAGATTGTTTGATGTGATCTCTTGAGCTCTTTGTTCGTTTTCTCTTCTTCTCTGTAGCTGGACCAGTTGTCAAACCACTGCTAGCCTCCATCTGATTTTCTGAGTAAGTTACCAATTCATCAGTTTGAAGATTCTTTGCAGCACTTGGTTCATCTCCTTCATTGTCTATGGAAGGGTCAAAAAAATTTATGAAGGGTAACATACTGAAACATCTTAAAACAAAATATGAATATAATCAGTAAATTCCACCACAGACAAGAAAACTAACCTTTTCCTATTGGTGGGATCACAGAAGCAACACCAACTTGTACATCTCTGTATTTGCTCTCGTTCTTATCATCTTTTGAAGTAATTACGAGCTCTAAAGTAGGTGCAGTATCCTTCTCTTGGTTCTTCTTGACTAATTCGGCAGTTATTCCACCATTTTCAAGACCTATTGAACAAAAGTTATATCAAGGGTAAGTACACTACAAAAAGTAAACGACGATCTTAAAAAATCAACCATGATTTTGAACAAAGTTTACCCTGCTCTGTTGTTTCCCTAAGATCATCTAGCTTTTCTACTGGTACTTCTTCACATGATTTGCCATTCTCATCAAAATCGTTTGATTTCCTCGTAGCCAAGTCAGTTTCCAGAACTTCTTTATGATTTTGATTGAATGGCACATCCTGCACTTCACAGCTGGTATGCTCCTCTACAAGCTCTGAATTGACTCTGAGAATTTTCTCTTGACATTGTCTCTCTCCATAAGAAATTTGCTGATTCTCTTCCATACTAATGTCATTTTTTGGCTCGCTTTCAATTTCTACAGAACATCATATATTTTAATCAAATGTAAATCCACTCACAGCTGTAAATAAAAACCATTATCAAGCATAGTTTTACCTTTTCCTTTGGCTCTCATTAGAATACCATGTTCTTCTTGACAATTCCCAGAAGCGATAGCAGATTGATTTAGACCAATCGAGGATTTCTTTCTACTTATTTCAACATCAGAACTTTTCAGTTTTCTCTTCCTTGATTTCTTCTCAGCTACTCCGGTTTCCAAACCTTCTTCAACAGATATATCTTTGGTATTTTCATCTACAAGTACTGAATCAATTGAAATATCCTCTTTTCTTTCAACCAACTTAAGATTCTGATCAACAACAGCTGTTAGATAGGGCGGCTCACACTTCTCAGCTCTTACGGCATCAACATACATGTACCAGGTTTTACTAATGCCAGCAAAAGTGCTAACAACATTCACAGAATCTGTGAAGTGAAAAAATTCCCCTCGTCGTTTGACCTGATTATGTAATACAATATAGTTTATCATTTGTTACTATCATAATAAACATGTATATGAACAATGGCAGCAAAATTCATACCTTCAAAGCTGAAACATTAATTTCTCCGATTTCTGGGAAAACTTGTTTATGCACTTTGCATAATTTTTCTGGAAACAATACATTTGAAAATTAGCAAATTAACATATATCAATCTTAGAAGACAATTCAATCGAGTATGTAGAGATTAAACAAGCTGAATCAGTGCTAATTTGGAAAGAACAAAAACTGATTTTTTTATCTACCTCTGAAATCGATGATGATTTCATTCTTTTGAACGGGTAACGTGAGACGAGTGCCGAGGTTGGTTTCTATAAAAACGCTGTGAATCTCCGGCGAAGAAGAAGATCCTTCGCGATAAGCCATTACCCTAGCTAAACTGGAAGCAGCGAAGAAGATGAAGTTGGTGGAAATCGAAAAGGTTTAGGGTTTTAAGGTCATTCAAAAAAATAAAACGACTTTATTTGGGCGAGGTATTTTTTGGAAACATTTTTTTTTGTATATATATATATATATTTTTTTTATCAACCTTACTATAGTTAGATCGACAAGACCCGATCCATAGCCATAGTCAAAGCCCAAACTCTAAAACTCATTTCTTCTTTCTTGTTGCACCTGAGAAACCTCGAACTCGGGTGTCTGAGAATTTGTAAAGTGGCCACTACCATTAGACCACTTGTCCTCGACTTTTTTTTGTATATATTGGAAATCTTCTTCTATATTCTTCTTCTATATTGGAAATATTTTTTTTTCTAAGTTTTTCATAGTCCGGTATGGGTTTAGAATAAAAACTTGACAATAAAAATTTTTTGGTAGTTATCAGAGTTTTTTTTTCTCTTTTTTAAGAATCAATAGAAATTTAAACGTGAAAAATGAATTTCGAATATATAAAAGAAAAATATTAACTAACTAGATTTCTTGCCGGAAAAAAAAAACTTATTAGATTTCTTGATTCACTTGAGAAGATATACAATCTTCACATTTTACTTTCTTCTTTCATAACATAAGTTTTGTCTTTTTAGAACAAAGAGATTCAAGTCGAGGATAAGGGTCTCACTACCCCGAATAGTCCTGACAAATAATGATTAATCACTTTACTAATTTTCAGGTACCAGAGTTTGATTTTTCTCTAATACAAAAAAAAGAAAAAAAAATAAAAAATAGGTTTTACCTATGGATGAGTCTTGTCGATCAAATTATAAGAGTAAAGTTGACAAAAATAAAATCAAGAAGTCAAAACTATCCATAATTCTAATTTATACTCATTATTTGAAAAATCAAATGATCTTATTTTAAAGAGTCCATATATAAGTAGTTAATTTTAATAATACTTCATAAATTTTGATAAGTTAGCCAATTTTAATAATATTAATAATTTAAAATTTTATAATGTATACTAGATGATGTTCCGTGCTATGTACGGGTTAGGTAATATTTGTTTATTTTATTTATTTATTTATGGTTTGATTTGTATATGTAAATTTATTAATTACTTAATTATATATATATTTGATACATTAAAAATAAGTTTATAGTGATCACTAATATTTGTTGTAAACGAAATATATTTTTTATTTCTGTTTACTTAAGTTTTGATGCATTACAATTTTACATATAAAATTTTTGACTCGTGTTATTTACGTTTTGATTCATGTTCATTTATATTTTAAACTCGTTTATAACTTAATTTTTAGACCCGTATTTATTTAGGGTTTTGACTCTGTATTTATTTAGATTTTAAGAACTGTTTAATTTTGATGTGTTATACATTATCGATAGAACACATATTTTTATTTATTAATATCATAACTAATTTACCAAGTATAGTTTTAAACTCGTATTCATTTAATTTTGTAGATTCATGCATATTTTTGTTTTATTGTATCAATTTGACATATACTTTTATTTATTAATATGTTAATCAATTCAGCAAGTATATACTAATATAAATGTATGTATAATCATCTTATTAATATGTATTTGTAGATTAACAAAACTGATATTTAATATAACTAATATAATTTTTAGTTTTTAAAAACCTGAAATTTGATATCATTAGTTATTTAGTTTTTATAAATGCACATAACATTATTTATTCGTTTTGTTATCTTATAATTAAAAATATATGTATTTATATTCTCTGAATGTAAGTGATATTTTGTGAAAAATTGATTTATAAACTGCATATTTATATTGAGATTATAGATTTTTTCGTTTTTATGTCTTATATAT
>OVBA01003639.1:0-27002 GCA_900406435.1 Lepidium aucheri | reverse complement strand
ATCTTAAAAATAATACTATTTTATTTTAAAAACTCTTTAAGATACTCCCATAGTTCATGGTCTTACTATCTTATTCAAGATACCCTCTCTCTAAGTATCTTAAAAATAATACTATTTTATTTAAAAACTCTTTAAAATACCCCATTGTTCATGGTCTAAGGGACTTGGCCTGGTTTCTTCACCCAAAAAAAATGCATCTATTAAACCCATTAACAAAAAAAAGAAAATCCAAAGAAAATAAATAGGCGCCAAAAATAAAACCCTCGCCAACAAAATTCACATTGCAGAACGGAGAAAACGCAAAGCGTCCGCTTTGGAGACCTGTCTCAAGACTTTTTACGATTCTCTTTCATTCTTTGATCAAATTTCATGGCTTTCTGGGGTGGGTTCACTGTTTATTTTCCTTTTAATTCAAACCAAATATGAGCAATCACCGATTGACAAAGAAACCGTCTTTTTGGTCCATGGAGTTGGGTGTTGATGAATGAATTGTGTGTTTGCAGGAGTTGAAGTGAAGCCGGGAAAGCCTTTCAATCTTAAGGCTACTGAAGCGTCAGGAATAAGAAGGCTTCACCTTTCCCAGGTCTTTAATCTTGATTTCGACCATAAACTTTCGTTGATTTTTGTTCTTCAGATTTTGTACTGAGGGATGCTTTATGTTTATCCTCATCTTCGCTGCTGGGTAAATTTTCTATGTCTGCTCTTGATTTCTGTGTGTTTGAACTTTCTTGGAAGCTTACATACACATGTGTTGGGGTAGGGAGACTGTTTTGTAGCTTTACATGCTTGTAAATTTGTTATCATAGATTGAATCTTTGCTTATTTTTGATATAGGCGACGTTGGGGCTTGGTACTGCAACAAATAGAAGCATTCTTCAGTGTAACGTTGGGAACAAAAGCCCCCTTTTTTTATGCGTCTTGTCTCCTGACAAGGTTGATTCTTGTCAACTTAATCTGGAGTATGAAGAAGCTGAGGAAGTAATTTTCTCTGTCATCGGGCCTCGGAGCATTCACCTCACAGGTTACTTTCTGGGCAGGAGTACCGCTTTGAGGCCAAATGATGATGAATCGTATCCTTGTATCTAGTTTGGATTTAAGTGCATATGGATTGTTTGTTCATAGATTGTTATATGTATCCTTGACTATATCAAAAGGGAGTCATATGGCGAAGACATTGTTGACACAGACATGGAAAAAGGTAGCAGTGATGATTATGACTACAGTGATAGTTTCATAAACGATGATGATCCTGGCCGTGGTTCGCACATGTCTAGTACTGATGATGATGAAAGTATGTCATTCCCTATCTTGTTTTTACGTTGTCTTCTTACTTTAAATTTCTACATTATGTTGGCTTTTTGAAGTTAAACATGATTATATCTTCAGAGTTATCAGTGCTACCACTGTGCTGGACTTGTTATTTTGCACTTACTCATGCATAGCAGCCTTTTCCTAGTATCCCTTAGTCGGTTTCTCTGTACTAGTGTCTTTTCGTGGAGAAAGCAGTACTGCGCTTCTCCATTTAATATTTGTTTTTATCTGCATCTCACAATCTTCTTACTTGAAAGTAGATTTGGAATTTTCACAGTGCTGTTTTTCTGGTACTGTACCTCTGTATTTGATAGTCATGTTTCATTTTCAGTATCTATTAAGGAGATGGCAGCTAAAACTATAGACAAGAAAATAATTGGAAAAGGTCGAAGACTGAGGAAGAAATTTCAGGTTTCTGATTCAGATTCTAATGAAACTTCAGCTGGAGCTGATGACGCTAGCACTGGGGATTCGGGAGAAGTACGTAACAATGATATTGACCACAAAATCAAGAATTCAGACAGTCCTCTGCCTTCCAGGGTTACAAGGTCGAAGGCAAGAGAAAATGGTGAGCCTATTGCCAAGTGTGAGAAGACACTAAAAGAAATAACTAATACCCAGAAAACTCAGAATATAAGGTAAGTAAGTTTTACCCACTACAGACCAGCACTGGTATTATTTTAAAATTTTTTCTAACCTTTTACAATCCTAAAATGTGTAATATGCCAGGGAGGATAAATCATTGGGTGATGTCAAACTTTCTCCCATTCAGAAAGGCAGTGAAATTCTTTTGAAGAAAAAAAGAAACAAGGAAAGGTCTAAGAGTTCAGCTGTAATTAGTTCAGACGACGGAGAGGACAAAAATATGCTCGAAAGTCTTCAGAATGAGAAGTCAGCTACTGATAAGTAAGTGATAGCATTACCACTGAACAGGTAATGTTGCCTTTTAGTTATTCAGGATTTAAGAAGATGTTACGTTGAATTTACAACCCGTGATGAACAATTTTGTTGCTTATGATATACATATTCCAACGTGATTAGGCACTAGATTAATCGCTGAACTTAAATAATTGTTCAAGTGTGCTTACTAGTTAGTCAAAATCTAGTGAAGGGAAACGGTTACGCCTGTTCTTCAGATTTGACGTTTTACATACGTTAGTGTATCTGCATCCACTAAATAGTCCAGGTCATTGTTAAATGCATGTATTTCCTCATTGGTATTACGGATTTGTGATGGTGACTCGAAGCTCCCTGTTTTGAACATCAATTAACATATTATGCCTTGCACATGACAGGGAAATCAAATTATCAAGTGATGCAACTCTATCAAAGAAAAAGAGAAAAAGGGATAAGAAAGAGGAAACAGCAAATGTCCAGAATAATCTATCTGAATGTTCCGAGAGGAAGAAACAAGCTGTTGAGAAGTGAGTTTTACTTTACTATTTAGTTGGGAATTAGAAACTAAAATTGAAAATATAGTGGAAGTAATTATAATATTTTGCGAATACATGATGGCGTAATGAACTTCTGGTTATTAAGACAAGCTTCTACTAAAGTTTGTCTCTGTTAGTATTTCTTATATGTTTGAGTTGATTCTCTCTCGAGTTTTATTGATGTGTTGGTTATAAGCTAGTCCTATAATCTTATTTCCCATAACAAGTAGGAACATCGAGAAAGAAGCGGGTGCGAAGAAACCACTACAATCGGAGGGTTCATCACATGTAGTGATTGAAGAAATTGAAAAAGGAAAGTTGGATGGAAAATCAGCTGTTAAAGGAAAAAAGGTCAGAATTTTTGACATTTTATATACTTTTTCGTTATGTGGAATCTTGATACCACTTCCCAGAACCGCAGGAATTCCTTAAAACAATTGATGGTTGTTTCAGGTCAGTATACTCTATACTGGGAAGTTAAAAGACACTGGGAAATTGTTTGATTCAAACTTGGGAGAAGCTCCACTAAAATTCCGCTTAGGTAAAGATTTCAGATATAGTAGAATCCTCATCATAATTGTATTTCTTTCATCCTCAAACACAGTGGGCTTTTTGTTTACTCGTTACCATTAATTTAATGCTGCTTGCAGGTGAAGGGAAGGTCATAGAGGGTCTCAGCATTGGTGTTGAAGGTATAGTGGCTTAACGCATAAGTGATTTCCAACCAAATTTTTCGTAAATTTTGATATCTGTGTAAAGAAAACGGCTGCATCTCTAATTCTCAGGGATGCGAGTTGGTGATAAGAGAAGAATCATAATTCCACCATCTCTCGGGTATATCATATTGTTTCACTTGACCATTCATCATAATATTTTAATATTGCTACACCTTACTGAGTTTATAGTACAACCTGTTTCATGTCTTCTGCTCTGGATGTGATACAAACACAGGTACTCAAAAGAGGAGAGATTGAAGAAAGGTGTGCCTAAGAAAGCTTGGCTTGTCTATGAGGTAGAGGCAGTGAAAGTCAGATGATGCCGTTGCTTTTTGATCTTTTAATACAGGTGCAGGGTTACGAGTTAAACCTTCATGGAACATTAGCTCCTACTTCCTGTTTTTTGTTTGTTTTTCTTCATGATTCTTACAAAACTCAAAACTTCTTGATAATTCAGTTAAAGGCCGATCAATGAGTATTGTTTTTGGTATCATACTGGTTATGTTTTCTTTATCAAAGCTTAGGATACTCCTTTTGAAAACCATGATGGTCTTATTCATATTGAGAAGCAAGTCTTAGGCCATCAGGAATTATATGTAGAAAGCACACGGCAGAAATTACAAGGAACCAGATTCTTGAGACAGATCAAAACTGAAGTTTGCAACATTAAGTTCTCTATATATTTACAAAGATTTCTACACATGAAGATTATGATATGACAATGGTTGATATTAGTCCAGCAGAAGCTACTGTACTCTTTCCGGTAGAGGAAACTTGCTTATGTTGGACTCCATTTGGTTGAATGTGAGGTTTGCGATAGCTCTATCGATTGAGTTTGTATCGGATTCTATCTCGTCCTCTCTACCACTAAAAATTGCAATCAAACAACTTTAATCAGTCTTCACATAAGAATCAATAGATACAGAAGAAACTAAAGATCTGATCCTACGAACACCAAGATGATTTCCTTTTGAGTTTAAATAAGAGAAAGAAGAATTGATCTGTACCTTTGTCCATCACCATAATCATATCTGGACGTTTGCACAGGCATCTCTTCTGAGGTAGTACTGAGTGAATCTGATTTCTCTTGCGTATTCCTTGCAAGTCGGTAGAAAGTATCCCGGAAACATTTGCGCGCCTCATCAGTCAACTAGAAAGCAGAATAAGTTTATTTAAGACGAAACCTAGGTTGCAAAGCAAGCCCATTGTGTCAATGATAGGCATTTTAAGTGTAAAGTTACAGGCAAAAGAGTGGTAACTAACCTTTCGTGAAGCCCTTTGTAGATCCTGCAATACAAGTTCTTCAGAAGACAGTTCATCCTCATAGTTTGAATCTAACATGTTCTCTTCAGACAGATCTGAGATAGTAAATTGAGCTTCCCCCTATAACCAGAAACAAAAAGGATGGTTCTTAAGATATAATCTCTCGATTAATAGGACAATATCATAGATCAGCTTCCGATTTGATAACCGTAAAGCCATGTAAGACGTATAAATTGACCAAGCTCTTACCTTGAAAGGCATGTCATGATAATGGAACATGGGGACTTCTCTACCACCATACACAGAAGACAAACCGACACTGTTATTGCTACTGGATGCACGATGTACTTCTCCATCATCCTCTGGAACATCCTCCAAAATTGAACTTCTTCAGTAAAACCGGAAAAACAAAAGAGAAAACAATTACATCGGAAAACACAAGCCTATGTAAATGGTAAAAGATTCACTGGATAAGATTGAGGCTGTACAAGAATATATCATCCATCTGCTCGATTCCTTCGAAATCGTCAAGTGAAGATGCGCCACCGTAGAAAGCTTTTGATCTCTTAGACTCTTCTTCTTCTTCACTCGTCCTCATACCCATTTGACTATACAACAAATTTCCTCCATTGAAACCATCGTTAATCCCATCATAATCGAAACATGTCTCAGCAGCTTCAGGAGACTTCATACTCCATCCACCCCACATACCAGTAGATGGGTATGTCTCTGATGAGGATTCTTGATAATTAGGCACGACAAACTCTTCAAAATTCCCACCCGAATAGCAATCCATTACTAATCAATTAACCTGATGGATAAATCAAGCTCACTACTTTCAGAACAAACCGAGGATCTATGTATTCATAAGCCTAAAAGTACTAACAAAAGAGAGAGACACTCACTTTGCAGTAAACGATGAGCGATTATATTGATCAGATAATCTCAGATGAAGAAAGATGTTCGGTTCAATAATCAAAGAAAGGCTTTTGATTGGATTATCTTCACCTATAAGCAAAAAAGACCAAAGAGAGAGAGAGAAGACGATTGGGTTTGTATTGTTTCAACTTCGGAGAAGGTGAGAGATGCAGCACAAGTAAGAGAAAAAGAAGAAGCGCGTGAGTAATAAGGGCGCGTGAGGTAGATCTTGTTTTCGTGGCTCAGAATTCATAGACGAGATTTGTGGCTGAGATCTTTCCTCCATCTAAAGCACTCTTCTAATTGGTCCACGTGTATTCCATATCTTTTCTTGTCTCCAAAGTCGCATCGAAAAATAAACAATTCTGCAAGTTGCACAATTCTAGGCCCTACATTTGTGTCATTCCGAAAATGACCTTATTGTACAAAGCGAAGATAACGCGTTCGTCGGAGGGCAAAGTAGGCATTTGACGCACTGAGACGTGTCTTGCTTGGCTGATATTTAGTGAATACGTGTCTATTTCTTTGTGGAGAAGATGACACGTGGCGTTAGATAAACGGTGGAATACCACGTGGGTTAATATCCATGTGAAGGGTATATTATTTATATTAGGAATTCATGGCTTTGTTAGTGGGCTAAGGCCCAAGCCCTTTAAAATATGGACTAGCACAAGCCTTTTAAAATAAGGAATTTGGCAGCACTTTCTTTGCTCAATGAAATTGAATAACTTTTTTTTGTTGACTGCCATTGAGATTTATTGCGACGTGTTTCTATTTGGATTCGGAGAAGCAGGAAGATGTTCAAGAACACGTTTCAGTCTGGGTTTCTGTCTATTCTGTACAGTCTAGGGTAAGTTTTTCTGTGTGTTTCCGTATAGATTTTGTAAATTAATTTATTGAAATAGTTCGATATTCGCTTAACCATGAAGGGTTTTGATTTTTTGTTTTGCAGAAGTAAGCCTCTTCAGATATGGGATAAGGAAGGTGAGCTCTATGACCACATTCGTTTTTATAGATTTTACGTAATTGAATCTTAGGTAGTGTTATTTTTGTCAAAATTTAGCTGTATGATGAATTTGAAGCCATTAACTTTGTGGCTTACGAATTATCGATGGCTTGTTCTGTCTGAGTTGCAGTGTCTGTAGAAAAATGAAGGTTTACCTAAGCATACTAATTGGTTTTTTTGAATTCACAGTTGTGGATGGGCATGTGAAGCGTTGCCATGATGATGAGATACAATCCAATGTGCTTGAAGTAGTTGGATCAAACATCCAATCTACATATATTACATGCCCCGCTGATCTTTCAGCAACTCTTGGTATCAAACTTCCTTTTTTGGCCTTGGTTGTGAAGAATATGAAGAAATATTTCTCGTTCGAGATTCAGATTCTGGATGACAAGAATGTGCGCAGGCGTTTCCGAGCTTCTAACTTTCAAGTCTGTATGTCTTTCCCTCGTTGGTTCAGTCTTTACTTATTGCTCTGATTGTGTTATATAGGCAGGAGTCTTCTGTAGTTTCTATGCTGCGTTAGGTTATATTCTTCAAGCAATGTCTAATCTATGTCTAAGCTATTTCTTAGTTTAATGTCACACAATAGCTTGATAGATAGCTTCTAGATAATGTTTAGTTTAGTATACTAACAACAGTTGCTAGCTTAGTTACTGCGTTCCTCACAATTATGCCATGGATCTGAGCTTGCCTATTATGTACGGCTGTTGTTAAACCTAGCACTATTATTGATGTCTTCTATTGAATATTATTTTTTTGTAGTCTGTCACTAGGGTAAAGCCATATATTTGCACAATGCCACTGAAGATGGACGAGGGATGGAATCAAATTCAGCTGAACTTAGCTGATCTTACGAGAAGAGCTTATGGGACTAATTATGCTGAGACATTGCGAGTTCAGGTTCATGCTAACTGCCGTCTCAGGCGTATATATTTTGCTGACCGTCTCTACTCAGATGAGGAGCTTCCTCCAGAATTCAAGCTGTATCTCCCAGTGCAGGTTTGGATTTCACAGTTTACTTACTATCTTCTCCATTTTTCTTGTACATTTCGTTTTACTTACAAAGCGTGCTCTTTACTTTTTACTGCAGAAAGCATGACAACTTAAATCCAAATGCTTCTGCCATTGTCGTGGTATGTAGGAATTCTACTGTGAACTATTTCATATAGAGCACGGAGCGTTTACATTAGGTGAGAGCTGAAACTTCGCCTGTAGCATCCCATGATATTTGGAGATTGCCATACCTTGAGCATGCAGGACTTGATTACTTCAGTGACTTAAACTCTTTTATGGAATGGAATTACATACAAACGTTACTCTTAATGAATTATTGTGCATATGATTGAGTCAATGCAGAGAAGATACGTGTAATATCAGTCTATTAATGTCGCTCTCATGTTGCTAGACGAACATAAACTAATCTACAGGAAACATTAAGTTTATTTGAGAAGAAAAATGTCATCAAGTCAAGAACACAATCACAGAACGGAGAAACTCTAGTTTCTTTATTACATGATTGGGATGTTTTTACTGGCCAAAGACTCGCTTGGCACCGTCTACCGTGTTCCTGAGGAGCATAGCCACTGTCATTGGGCCTACACCACCAGGAACAGGAGTAATGAAACCTGCAACTTTAGAAGCTTCCGCGTAATCGACATCTCCAACCAACCGGTATCCTGATTTCTTACTTGGGTCACTAATTGCGTTAGTTCCAACATCAATAACTGCAGCCCCTGGCTTTATCCAGTCGCCTTTAATCTGCAATGTCAAGACGAGGGTAGTTTTGAGATTGTAAACTATTCACATTTATCTACAAGAGGAGAGTGGAGTATTCTAAAAGACAATGAAATAAATGTCTTAAATCACCATGTGGGCTTGTCCGCATGCAGCGATAACAATGTCAGCTTCCCGTATGATAGCCTCAGGGTCCTTGGTGTGAGAATGTACAGTTGTAACAGTAGCATCAGCCTTGAGCAATAAAAGTGAAACAGGCAAACCAACAATATTACTCCGACCTACAACAACTGCTCGTTGCCCTTTTATCTTTACACCGCTTCTGGCCAAGAGTTCCAGACATCCCTGCACACACGACAAATCACTTCATTCTTAATAATATATGACAGGAAAATTTCTCGCTTGATATTTTGTTGAGTAAAGACTGAAGTCTGTATGCAAAGGAGCAGTACCTTTGGGGTGCATGGAAGGAAGAGGGGTTCTCTGCCTTTCATGGCTAGCTTACCAATGTTCAAAGGATGAAAGCCATCGACATCTTTATCAATGCTGATTGCACCCAAAACATTCTCCTCATTAATATGTTTTGGCAACGGAAGTTGAACTAATATACCTGCAAAGCAAGTACCAAAGCTTATATAAGCGTATGAGAGCAAGGAATACTCGCATTTACCAAAACCAGAGATCTGGATAAACGTTGAAGTTTCATCTATCCTTCATAGTTTAGAATAGTTATAAACGAGACATACAAAATCAAGCATTATTTACTGCCAGAGCTAACCATGGACATCCGGATTTGAATTTAGTTCATGAACTTTGCTTATCAGATCAGCTTCAGAAACTTCCTCTGGTAGGCCAACATCAAATGACTTAATTCCAACCTCAGCGCATGCTTTCCTCTTTGTATTCACATAGGTCTGTGAATCCTTTCGAGTCCCAACAATAACTACTGCTAGTCCTGGGACCTGCACGTAGGTAAAATCAAACTCCATTGATTCCGTGCCTTCTTACAACTATATAAAGGCGTTCAGTCGAAGCACAGGAACAAAAAGATTCAACCCTTCGTTAAACTCTCTCTTTCAGAAGCTTCTGCCGCTTTTTCACAATGATATCAAACCATATAAACTTAGCACACTAGCGGAGGTATGATATAAAGACCGATAGATGTCAATTGAAGTAAAAGGCAGATCAAAGATTCAGTAAAACAAGGAAATAGTGAAAAGAGTCCACACAGCAAGAAATCTTAATACTAGGAGCAAGCAAGACGCAGTCTTCATTGATTTAACTGAAATGGAGCTAACATCTGAGCTTTTTCAACAGAAGGATGTGATCATAGCTGCCTAAATCTACCGAAGCTTTGATTAGAAGAGAAGGGATACATATCTAGATTAAGACTCTGATTCTACAGAACACAATATCGTATCTTTTTGTCCCAAACAGTGCTAAAACCTTAAAATTCACTAAAAAGCAAATCTACCTTGCCGTATTTCTCCAATAGACCGCGAACTTCGTCGGCGATCTCTGATCGGATGGTATTGGCAATCGCCTTGCCGTCAATTATCTTCGCCGGTTGATCAGATGGTGACGCCATTATCCACTAGGAAGTTGCACTGTGTCGGAATATATCGGATTGTCTGGTTAGTGCATCCAGTCAGCGTCGAAGATGACTAAGAAGACTCAATCTGAATCCATCCGCACAGAGAACACTTCTAGTCTTACAACCAAACGTTCTAAATTCGTACCGCGAGATCCAACATAAAATGGTGTCGTATGAAGTTGGCCCAATCATAACTCAGAGAAGGCTTTGTAAGCGGTCAAAGAAAACCCAGACGCCGTTAATGGGCCACTCCGTTAAATATAACCCCGCCGTGACGGCGAATCTTTCCCTCCCAGCGTTTCACGCAACAGTAAGTAAGTTTTGGCGGTAAAATTGGGTCAGAGAGGGATACGTGTCGATTTATGAGTGGTTAGAAGTGTCTGTATATAATTGTATACGCATGTGTATGTATTCTGCGTGTTGTTTTTCCCGCGCGAGATATATCCTTTTTTAGGGTTTGCCGCATAATCGGACCCCACAGTTTATAGAGAGAGAGAGAAGAGTCAGGTGGAGATAGAGAGAGAGACAGTCACAAGGAAAGAAGAGGGAAATTTTTAGGATTTACGGAGATCTCTCTTTCACTGTTTCTTCTTTAATTCGTCGATTTCTTCAGGAGACGTAAGCAGTGGCAGTTCTTAAAAATTAGATCTTCTGCTCAGCTTTAATCGATTTTGGGATCTGTGATACAAAAATGTAAGATCTTTCTTTTTATTTCATATCCTTGAATTTTTTTTTGTTTTTTTCTCGTGGGTGCTTTACCTAAAATTTCTATAGATATTAACTATTCGATTGTATCTTCGAGAGAATTTTCCCCACCAAAAATAAGGCCAAATTTTGGGATATTTTTGTCAAGTTGTGCATTTGAGATAATTCCTCAATTTCTTTTCTTTTTAATTGTTTCCCCAATTTCGTCATTCGGAAATCTGGAATATCGTTTTCACATAAGGAGGAAGTCAGTGTCAGGAATCTGTTCGTACGAGTTCTGAATATTTGTGGGTATTTCAATGTCTTTATATTGAAGTTGTAAATCAACCCATCTTTTCTTTGTAAAGGCCTCTCTTTTTTCTTCAGTTAACCAGTTTAATTGGAAGTACAATTTAGCTTCTTTTTTTGGGTCGAAATTCAGCTTCTTTTTCTGTTTTTTCTTTTCAGCTGCGTTGGAGACTATGGCAGAAGTTCAGCCTCCAGTGACGCCGCCCATTGACCCCAACGGGAAAAGAAGCGAAGCGTCTCTCTTGGACATATGCGAGGTTTACTTTGCCTTTGATGATCTAGTTGCATATGTTTCAAAGAATACTATTTGAGTTCTCCGGGGACTTTGAAGACTAGCTCTAATCCCTGGAGTTATTTTCTTATTTCAGAAAGTTCTATCTCTTGACGGGAGCACTTGCGAGGAAGCATTGAAGTTGTTTACAGAAACCAAACGAATTCTGTCAGCAAACATGTCTAACATTGGAAGTGGAGTGGTGAAATACATTTTTTTCTCTACCTTCTTATTTATTAGTTAACAGTATCAATCCCTATGACTGATTTTTTTATATTCCTCTTGTTAGCGGGAAGAAGTCGAGAGGTTCTGGTTTGCGTTTATTCTCTATTCAGTGAAGAGGCTTAGCGTAAGAAAAGAAATTGATGCTCAGTCAGTTTCTGGTGATAATGGCTTTAATCTATGTCAGATACTGAGGGCTCTAAAGTTGAAGTACGTAATGCCTAATTCGTCCTTCCTTCTTATCATTCTATGAATTCAGTTGTAGCAACAATAGTCCTTGTTTCTTTTTACAGTATTGTGGATTTCTTTAGAGAATTACCTCAGTTTGTGGTTAAGGCTGGTTCTGTACTACGTGAACTCTATGGCCCAGACTGGGAGAACAGACTACAGGTACTGCCTAAGCTCTTTATATATATTCTTTATTTCTAATCAACGGTATTAGATATGCTTCTCTGACTTGCGTACTTTTTGCTAATTTTGCTTACAAGGCAAAAGAGTTGCAGGCCAACTTTGTGCATCTTAGCCTTCTAAGCAAGTAAGTTTGTTTTTCTTCCTGTGTTACACTCTTTTATGATTTATCTTTTTTGTGTCATGCGAGTCGTTGACATTTATTCAGTTTTTATACCTATAACTCAAAAGCAAACTTTCTATGCCATAATCAGAAGATGGGTTTGCAGTAATCCTTCAAATTTCTGTTAAATTAGACTCAAAATTTCAAATTAATGGTTATTTTTTGATCTTCTGTGAATTGTGGTAAGGATATTTATAAGTATGATGTTTTTGGTGGGTATCCTTTGGTAATAGATACTACAAACGTGGGTACTGCGAATTCTTCTTGACATATGATGCAAACGCCGAAAAGAATTCAGCAGTTTCTGCTAGCTATTTGCCGGATAGTTATCGTTTTGGATGGCTACTCTTTTTGGCACTCCGAAACCATGCATTTAGTCGGTTTAAGGACCTCGTGACATGCTCAAATGGCCTCGTTTCTATATTGGTTAGTGACTACCTATGGAGCTCTCCCTAATATGTCATTCATTTTGGTCTTTCTGTACTTTATTACTCATTTAAATAATGTCCATAAGTATAGACTTACTCCTTTTCATGTTATCAGGCTATTATGATCATACATGTTCCTTGTCGGTTTAGAAATTTCAGCACCCAAGATTCTTCTCGCTTTGGTGAGTGTTTATTTCTTCTTTTTTCCCGATAACTATTGTTGCACAGATTGTTCATCCTCTATGTTTATCTGTGATGAATATCAGTCACGAAAGGTGACAAAGGTGTAGACTTGGTTGCATCACTTTGCAAAACATATGACGCCTCAGAAGATGAGTTGAGAACAGTAATAGACAAGGCAAATAATCTGATAGAAACAATCCTGAAGAAGAAGCCATCTCCAGCATCCAAGTGCCAAACTGACAAGCTAGATAATATTGACCCAGGTAGGTCTAAATTCATTAGCCTTTTACAAATAAAGTTATGTTAGTTAATTGAACCGTTACCTGATTGTTCTATAAAATTGAGAGTTTCATTTTCAGATGGCTTGACCTACTTTGAGGATTTAATGGACGAGACATCCATCTCAACTAGCTTGATTACACTAGAAAAGGATTACGAAAATGCAGTTTGTAATGAAGGTGAACTCGATGAGAGGGTATTCATTAATGAAGAGGATAGCTTACTTGGATCTGGAAGCTTATCTGCAGGAGCTGTAAATATTACTGGTGTTAAGAGGAAAATTGATGCTTTGAGCTCACCTGCAAGGACATTTATAAGCCCACTATCTCCTCATAAGTCGCCTGCTGCTAAGACAAATGGTACTAGCGGTACCAACAAGTTAACAGCAACACCAGTGAGCACGGCAATGACAACTGCTAAGTGGCTCAGGACTGTTATATGTCCGCTACTACCAAAACCTTCTCCTGGGTTGGAACATTTCCTCAAATCATGTGATAAAGATATAACAAATGATGTCACACGAAGAGCACATATAATATTGGAAGCTATTTTTCCAAATAGTTCCCTTGGTGACCGATGTGGAGGTGGAAGTTTGCAAGCTGTTGACTTAATGGATGACATATGGGCAGAGCAGCGGAGATTAGAAGCTCTCAAGCTATACTACAGAGTTCTTGAGGCAATGTGTAAAGCAGAAGCCCAGATCCTGCATGCTAATAATTTGAACTCTTTATTGACGAATGAGAGGTTCCACAGATGCATGCTTGCTTGCTCGGCTGAATTGGTTCTTGCTACCCACAAAACCATAACAATGCTGTTCCCAGCTGTTCTGGAAAGAACTGGGATCACAGCCTTTGATCTCAGTAAGGTAATAGAGAGTTTCATTCGACATGAGGATTCTCTTCCTAGAGAGTTGAGACGGCATCTGAATTCACTAGAGGAGCGGCTTTTAGAAAGTATGGTATGGGAGAAAGGCTCTTCAATGTACAATTCTCTGATTGTTGCCAGGCCATTGCTTGCATCGGAAATTAATCGGCTAGGATTACTAGCTGAACCAATGCCATCTCTGGATGCAATTGCAGCACTTATTAACTTCTCTGAAGGATTAGATCCTGTATCTTCTATCCAAAAGCATGAAAATTGTTCAGGTAATCTTTTAATTAAAAATTTTGGAACGCTAAGAATTGCTAGCTGTTAATGATGTTATAATTTTCTTATCTAAAATGTCAACTTTACTGCCATATAGGACCAAATGGGGGGATGAAATCTCCCAAAAAACTATGTACTGATTACCGCAGCATTCTAGTTGAACGAAATTCCTTTACATCACCAGTAAAGGATCGTCTGTTGGCTTTAGGCAATGTTAAAGCCAAAATGCTGCCACCTCCTTTGCAGTCTGCATTTGCCAGGTATATTTTTGGTAGTTATGGGTAGAAAGAGCGAGTTAGTTTTACCCTTTTAGTTTAGTTGTCGTTACTTTTTTATGTCCATGTACTTGTTAAGTTTACCGTTTTGGATATATGTCTACAGTCCAACACGGCCCAACCCAGGAGGCGGAGGAGAAACTTGTGCAGAAACTGGAATCAATATTTTCTTTACAAAGGTAGGTCAAACCTACCTTGGGTCTACAACTAATCGTTTGGTTAGATGTACTATAAAACATGGTACTGATGCATTATATTATGCTGGCGAATATGTTAAATGTCCTGCTCACTAGATGATTGTTCTTTCCAGATTAATAAATTGGCTGCTGTCAGAATTAATGGAATGGTGGAAAGGCTACAACTTTCGCAGCAAATAAGGGAGAGTGTATATTGTCTCTTCCAACATGTTCTTGCCCAGCGGACTTCTCTTCTATTTAATCGACACATTGACCAGATCATTCTTTGTTGCTTCTACGGAGTAGCCAAGGTGAGAAGAATGGTTCAAGCTCTTAACTCTATGTCATCTGCTTATGGCTTCTTTTTTGCTTACACACTTTTTTCCTTGAATCAACCTGTAGATATCCCAAATGAGCCTTACTTTCAGGGAAATCATATATAACTATAGGAAGCAACCACAGTGTAAACCACTAGTTTTTCGTAGTGTATTTGTGGATTCATTACAAGGTCGCCGTCAAGGGGTATGTATTTACACTTTTCTAACTTTAACCTGAAATAGTCTCATACTCTGTGGAGAAGACTAAAATTTGTGATAATGACTTTTGTAACAGAGAATGGGGCCAGATCATGTTGACATCATCACATTCTACAATGATGTATTTATTCCCGCTGTAAAGCCATTGCTAGTGGAGATAGGTCCTGTGAGAAATGATCGAGCTGTGGAGGCCAATAATAAGCCTGAAGGTAATTAGGACATGCCAGATTCTTATTAGGCATAAGATTAAGCTTATCCATCAATACAGTCCCTAAGTTAATTGATTTTCGTATTTTTGGGTTCCAGGTCAATGTCCCGGTTCACCGAAAGTGTCTGTGTTTCCAAGTGTACCAGACATGTCCCCTAAGAAAGTATCTGCAGTGCACAATGTTTATGTTTCTCCTCTTCGGGGATCAAAGGTAAAGAGATCCTAGTACGTAACTTTTTATCATGATCTGGAAAAAATCTTGATGTGGTGGGTGACAAGATTCTCTTTATCTTCCATGTTGTGTGTTTGCAGATGGATGCTCTTATTTCACACAGCTCAAAGAGTTACTATGCTTGTGTTGGAGAGAGCACACATGCTTACCAGAGCCCTTCAAAGGACCTATCTGCCATTAACAACCGCTTGAACAAGTATATAAAAAAATTGCATCCTCCATCAGTTTCTCTTATAAAACTAACCACTAACCTAACCCAATCTCTTATTTCGTGTCACAGCAGTAGCAGCAACCGTAAGAGGACTCTAAACTTTGATGTAGAAGCTGGGCTGGTCAGCGATTCCATGGTAGCAAACAGCCTTTACCTTCAAAACCAAAATGGAAGTGTCGCATCGTCCTCAGGTGCCGCACCCCTTAAAACCGAGCCACTAGATTCGTAGATCAGTTTTCTCTTTGTTTGCAAAGTCTACTTCTTTTCAACTATATCATCTGTAAATCCTTATGTTGCAGAGTTTGCTTTTGTGGTTAGCTTTCTAGCTTCTAGTGTTCGCCTCAGGCTATGAGTGCATGGATCCCTTAATTGTTTCTCTTCCCTTTTTTTTAAGTTAGCCCTAATAAGCGTTCATTAATGTTTTATTTTTTTGTCTTCGACTTTCTCAATTTGTATCTTCTAATATTATATCTGTAACACGTTTAATAACAAACAGTTACACAAACGAATCCGAATCAAAATCGTAACATGCAGTTCAATTTATGTCGATGAATTTGGAATAACTTACTGCTCTGGTAAAATCATATTGCTAAATCTTAATAAATTTAAGAAAAAATAATAATATAATAGGTTTTTTTTCCGAAAAAAACATTGTTAAGTTTATACTTAATGGACTACAAATTTAAACCCAAATGATACAACAAAAAACCCAAATACAAGATAAACATTAGTTTTGTAGAAGATTCCAGAAATTCTACATGTCCATCAACATGTCGAATTTTGAAGACGCTGGCATGTATTTTTCGAATTTTTCGGTTAGAAATAAATAATGTGCTTCATAATTCTTAGCAACCTTCAGCCTAACCAACATCAGGACTGCTTCAATTTTAGATTGTATTAGGTTCTTTTATCGGCGGTCATTGCCTTCTTGAAGCACTAATGCCGTCGAGATCTAACCAAGAGACCCACTTGAGATATTTTAATCTTAACGTTTAAACCACCGGGTAAAATGATGAGATTTATAGCATCCGATGAAAAAGAAAAAGACTAAAAACACGAGTCTAGATCAGAGAACTGGAGATTGAAATCATAAAAATAAAACAATACACACCAAAATAGTCACATCGGATTATGACTCCGAGTCAAATCTGATAAACTCAGATTGCAATCGGGAGTTTGAAAGATCCAAAATTTATTGAGAAACAAAAGCCCATCCTAGATTCAAAGAGCAAAGAAAACAAAAATCAAAAAAAAAATGTAACCAAAGTACATATAAAATTAATTCTGGTTACCAACGATAGACCAACTATCTGGAACTTATTCTCCCCGCTGATGAAACTTTAGGAATTTCTGAAAGATGAAATTTTGGAGAAGAGATTCGTCGGTTAAAACCTCTGGGAGAAACTAATAAGACTACACACTTGATCTCTCTGAAAGATTTTAAGTGAGATGAGAGAGATCGACGATATAATCAGCTCATCGGATAAGAAGAAAGTCGGTATCAAAACCTAATCCAAGGAGTTAATCGACATCAACGATTGATCCGATGAGTTAATCAGCGACCAAACACCGGATCCGATTAGTTGATCGGCGACCAAAAACTGGACCCGAAAGAAAATTCTCTCTCTAAAGTAGAGAGAGACTGCCGTAATATAATAGGTTAATTTAGAATAATCTTCCAATTTATGGAGCAAAATTGAGGAAAAGAGTCGTACATTGGCTACAATCACATTCATCATAGGTTAAATATCTGAACCGGCCAACAACGCTTCTGACCGTTTGAGCTCAGCCCAGTAGCCTCTAACGAGATGTCAATGCTGCGATGCTCAGATGCTCGTGCAACACTCACACGCAGATGAATGCTTGAGGCGGGATACTCTTCAGTTCCAATGGTTCCTCTTTTGTTATCAGCAGACAGAATGGAGGCCCGTGCCAATGAGATTGGTTCTTTAAAAGTCAAGACTGTCTGAGCCCAATGTGTTGGGGGAGTATAGGGTGACGTCGATAGTACGGTTGGGTTTTCCTTGCAGAACCTATTGGTGAAACCTGTGTCGAACCACAACACAACACCGTGGCACATCCTAGATTTGGCCTCTGACTCTGTGGGCTCTAGCGTTGCAGATGCTGTGAAGTCTACTTCATCCGGCCTCATGGTAGCCAGGTCAAATGTCTAGAAACAAGGAAACATAAAGGGATTAATTTTAAAAAACATGTCTGGCGAAACCAAATCTAGTGAGCTTTTCAAACCTGGAGAAGGGCAGGCTCTGTCACTATATCACGCTCCTCTATAATGTCAACAAGGGGAAGTCGAGCAGTATCTTCAAAAATTTCCTTCCCAATTGAAGACATGTCAAAGCCATAGACATCTTCCCAGAAAGGAAGACTTGTGGCACCTTTTCCAAATCCCGCAACAAACTGATCCAAGGAGAAAAAAAGAAGGAAAAAGCTCATCAAAAAGAAGGAAAAAGCTCATCAAAAACATAATTTCATAATGACTGTAAGAGAAAATTTGAAGGGCAAACAAATAAGTTTTACCATAGTGGCCGTGTCAGGGAGGATTGCACCTCCAGGTTTCAACCACCGATCTCTTGCATAGAGCACAGAGCTGAGCATTGACTCATATAAAAGACAGTATCCCATCCATTCACTGACTAGCACATCAACACTATGAGGTTGAATCTGTATCGATTTATCTAGCTCTTCAACCATTGAGTGTGCAACTTCAAGTACTCCCTTATGTTCGTTATCATTAAATACTTTGTTATCCTGGGCAATCTGTTAGCAAAAAATTCGTTTAATCCTTAAAAGAATCAGTGCATATGAGGGGGAAAAAGATAATGAAAAACCTTTTAGCAAGTTAAGAAAGGTAACCTTAGTTGCAACTTTGGCCATCTTCTCACTAGCTTCAACTGCAACTACCCTTGAAGCCCCAGCTTGAGCAGCAAAGAGACTGCAGGCAAAGGGAAAACGGTAAAAAAAAAAAAGAATTTCCTTTGCAATAAGGTTATTGCATGCATATTCCACATAAGTACCGAAAGTTTGACATAAGAAATAGAACGGTCTGAATATAAGCAAGCAAAAATCAAAGAAGCCTTCCGGATATGAAACAAAACAGGAAAATCGAGCCATCAGATAAAAAGACTGTATATATAACAAGATTCACGCTTAAACTTCAGTCACATGTTTAGTCCTAAAATCTAGATGCAGTGACCGAAATTGAGGGAAATGATTCCTGAAGAGATCGAGAAGAAACATCAAATGAGATGGCTACTATAAAGTGAGAAAGATAGCCACCAACCCACCTCAATATCCCAGTTCCACATCCAACATCCATTACAACAGAGCCACTCAAAAGAGTAGGATTTTTCAAAATTGCATCTCGGTATGCTTCTGTTCTAACCTATTAAGGGCGTCAGACATATTAGTTACAGCTGACAGTTGATAAACATTCTTCATATTGTGCAAGTTATTTAGTGCTGACATGATTCTAGATAAGATTAGTGCATTACCTTATCACTTAGCATCTCCTTGTGAATGCCAAACGAACTATAAGATCCAAAATAGTTTTCATTCACCTTTCTGATGTTCCTGTTAACTAGCCTTCCATCACAAATATCTGCATCTTTCCCAGTGACTATCAAATCATCCGCAGAAGTTTGCTTCAGGCCATTGGTGTTTGACAGCAGAGTAACACCCTTACTTCCGTTTATTTTGCATTTATTATTGTTTGACACTGAGGTTTCTCCAAAAGCCTCATCATCAATGCTTAAATCTCCAAGTTTCTGCAAATCCTCCATCACTTCCTCTCTGTCAAACGTGTCTTCTTCGTCTTCCTCATCATCTGCAAATGAGTACAAAAGTGAATCCTCCTGCCAAAAGGGCTTCAGATACTTCTCTTCATCCCAAGGAAACTTGACATCTTTGAAATCACCAGCTTCGGCTACAATCTCCCAACTCCAACATCTGTTCGCAGCCACCTGGTTTATTAAAGGGAAACAAAATTATAAAAGTAACAAAATTTCAGAAAGAAAAAGAAGAAACAAAAGCACCAACCTGTGAACGAATATAGTTGATGAGCTTAAACGAACTGTAGAAATCCAGCTTTAATTCTTTTCTAATTCCATGGAAATCAAACCCGTGGCTCAAACGACAGTGTTCGAAGAGCAAATCACAAGAAATGTAGTGAGAATCACAAAACAAACAGAGAAAATCAGAGTCGAAGTTGTCATCATCCTCCTCTTCTCCTTCTCCCACTCCTACGCCATTATCATCTGCTTTCCAATCTCCCCAATCTCCATCATCTGAGATGTTTTCTTCTTCATCATCGCTGTAGTCGAGAATCCCGTCCTTCACTATCGTTGTTGCCGCCGCCATGAGAAAAGATTAAACTGTTCGGCGCCAAGTACTCGAGAGAGGTTTAAGAAGCGGAGACACCCCGGCGAGCACAAAGAGTACGTAAATGACCTTAGTACCCTTATTCGGTTCAATCAAATCTAATTTAAACCATAAAATGAACCGTAACTAACCGGTAATGATAACTGATTTGTCGTCTCTCTAAGATTAGGCCCATTAGCCCATTTAGTCTGAAACGACGACGACTTAAATCTTTTGAAGCAATTGGATAGTCGTGGTTCTTTCGCAAATCGCCCAACTGTGTTGTTGTTGTTCTCGTTTCTTCTCTTCAAGCTCTTATATCACTCAGGAAATTAAACTCATCGATTCGTAGATCAAATGGCGGCACCTTTCACGTTGAGGAAAATCGGTGTTCCGCCGAATTCGGCTAACCTAATGGAAGCTCGCCGCCGTGTATTTGATTTCTTCAGAGCTGCCTGCAGATCTATTCCCACCGTTATGGACATTTATAATCTTCAAGATGTCGTTGCGCCTTCTCAGCTCCGTTTTGCAATCTCTTCTCAGATACGGAATAACGCCCACATCACCGACCCTAAGGTACTTCTCTTAATTTCACTCTGATTAACCCAGACCTGGGTCCTCTGCGATTGCGAAATTGGAAGGATTTTCGTTTTTACATTTTACTCTTTCCTGTTGGTGATGCGTCTTGGAAGGATTGATTGGTTACCACATTGACCAAAAAGAGCCTATTTTATCAATTATGTTAATCTGATTATTTTGGCGTTTAGGGGATTGTTTCTGCTTTCTATTGTAAAATTGACCTGGATTTGTTATCAGCCATGTTTAAAAGTTGAAAGCTTACGTTCAACTGTTTGGAATTCAAGTTCAGTAGTTTATGCGCGCCAAATCTAAATTTTTTGTTTGCTAATTTAATAAGTGAATTGGGTGCTGGGTGGAGATTGTCATGCATCGAAAAGGTAGGAGCTTTTCCGGTTAGATTATGCGAGAGCTGTATTTCCTTGTAGTTCCTCATGAATGTGATATTGGATATTTCCTTCTTTGCGTTTGTTTTTTCTCATAGGCGAGTCTGTTGTTGGTATTTGATACCTACGTTAAGATATTCTTGTGAGATGATATGTTTAAATATTGCACCATTGGTTGTAAGTATCTTCTTGAGTTTGGATGCAGTGATCTTGTGTATTGTTTTTGGTTCTTATCTGATTTTTAAAGGTGCTGTTGTAAGACAATCTATCCCTAATAGTGTATTTGCTTGTGCAGGTAATTGATCTTCTTTTGTTCAAGGGAATGGAAGAGCTGACTGACATAGTTGATCACGCAAAGCAGCGTCACCACATTATCGGTCAATACGTGGTGGGTGGAGGGCTCGTGCAGAATACTGGAAACAAGGATCAAGGAAAGTCCGATTTTCTCAAGAATTTCTACACCAGCAACTACTTTTGAACTGATGATGAATTCTTTTCGAGTTTCGCATAAGCTGTACTGGTTATGCTGCTTCAGTTCATGGCTTAAGTGCATAAGGTTGCCAGTATTGTATCGTCTGTCTGACTTTAGGAGGAAAACTTCTTCCGGAAAATAATTAAAGCTTTTCATTTGTATGAGTATTTTCTCTGACTCAGGCTGGTTATACATAGTACTAGCCAAACCCTAAGATTTACCTGTGATAGTGTTTGCTGGGAATATTTCTATGATTTCAAAACACACAGTCGGCTCTCAATATAAAATGAATTGGTCTATTTGAAATATAATTATACAATCCAAGTTCCAGAGGATATCTTTTGTCATGTTGGTTACCACGACCTTACACTGATGACCTATCTGCTTTCGATGTTCAAGCACCTATAAACATTCTTTCTAGAAATTACACAACCTGATGGCTAAAGATTACAACACACCACACTCAAGTCTTTAGGGATCTCAGAGGATGATTTTCAAAATCTGCAGTCTTCTTTTGCAAAATATTGCTTTTGGTAATAATCTGAGAATAGCCTTGCTTTGTGATCCTTGGAAGGAGTATTCCTGCCGAATTGAGTTATAAGATTATGTATAGAGCTGAGCAGAGGACTATACTTGTGGTTCACTCTCTTGGCCGGGCAAGCCACAAGGAACTAAGAGCACGTAGTCGTGATGAATAATCATGTATGGCAAGAAGAGCACGAGCTGACTGACGAGTTGTTAGTACTCTAAGCATCTGTTGCAGTGTTTGCAGCCTCAAATTATCAGCCTGCCACCAAGAAATGCCCTATGAACTCCAAGACAGATTCCTTTGGAAAAATCAAATGTTGTTATAGGTATTCAGATTTCACATGTACCTGCCGGATGAATCCTTCGAGGGTGCCTAACTGCCCCATCGCCATAGCCATCTGACCCATGTAGCTCGCGACATTATCAGAAGAACTAGAACCAAGAGTTCCACTAGATAAAGTATCAGCTAATGATTGCTGTAAATTCTCCATCCCTTGAGATAAAGCATCTTCCGCTTGCTGGGACGTCTGCTGCAAGCTATTTATGCCCATTACCTGTCTTTCTGTCATGGGCTCTAGCTGATTCGCAAGAAGCTGACGTGAAAAAACTGTGACCCATTAGAGTTTGTCTGTTCATCAACATTTCTTTATGAACTTGTAAAGAGCTCACCTTAAGAAGTTCAGACGAGCGGAAACCGCCAAGCCACAAGAAACATCTCTCGGCTGGTGTTTTCCACATTCCAGATAATAAGTGGAAGACATCATTTTTAGCTGCATTGCTTTTTATCCTGAAAAGCTCCTCGTAGTGAGCCATCACTCCTTCAACAATTATCCGGAGCTCAGTATCACCTGCGTGAGCATTCAGGGCAGATCTCAACTCGTTCATTTGTCTGTTCTTTTCTTCAAGCCATCGTGAATGTTCGGCATCAAATGCCAAAGCCCCTACAAATCATCAAGTATAAACGATCAAGAACAAACCCATACACCTAGCAAACGTAATGATATCAACGCTAACTATATGAAGCATCAGTCATGATATCAACGTTTAAATATCTATCCACATCTTCATTCTGACTCTAATAATTAAAAAAAGCATATTGCCAGGAGATGACTTATGCTACCACCAAAATATCAATTAATATAAAGCTGATAGCGAGTGGTGTATATATACGTCTCTTACCTATAATAAACAAGTTAAACTGATCAATCGGAAAAGTAATGGAGAAGAAACAACCCACCATTTCCACCAGTCGAATGGGCTTGGTCTCCTGAACTTGAAATGAAAACGCCCTAGAGTTGACAAAAAAACATATTATGTTGCATGTAGACGTTACAAATACAGAGTGATTTCTCATAACCAAGAACCTAATAAGAACCAGCATAAAATTCTCTTTATGCCCTCAACATCCAATGAACAAATCAGAGGACCTAAAGATTTAATTCGAGAGAATTACCATCTACCTTTATTAAAAAAATTATCGACCCATAAATCTGTTACCTCCTCTACTACAGCAACTCCAAGACTCAACTAACTTGTTAACCGACAGTTATACCTATAAGTAGCACTGGGCCTTGACTGTAGTCTCTTCTGTCTTCTTTATAAAGACTTACTTATCAGAATCAAACCAAATAAAAAAGCAGAGCCAAACCTGCTGTCTTGCTCTTTGTAGCTCCTGCTCAAGTTGAGTCAGCTTCAATCGACTGTTCTCCAGCTGCTGAACATACGCCTATGGAGGATACAATAACATGCTTAAGGTACTGGCAAATGGATATTCTTTTGGAGATGTTGCAAGGCAGTAAGAGGTAATGGAAAACTGAAACTCTTCTACAGATGTTGCAAAGGAAAAAAGAGTAATATATAAGATAATCAAAACATACCTTCTTCCTCAATCTGCTTTTTCTTGCTGCCTCACGATTTTGAGCAAGCCTACGAAGGGTCTACATTTCAAAAGGAAAAAAAATGAGATTATGCATATGCGCAATATAAACAGATACTAATTGATCCATAGAGATGGACTTTACCTTTTGATCCAACTTGTCCTTTGATCGATCACTGGAATCAGAAGCAGCTGGAAGCATCAATTGCCCTCTGTCAGACTGCATGTAATGACATCAGTAATTACTATGTCATTGAATTATGCCCGTTTGATGAACATAAACAAATGATTAGTCCTGTGGATTTGGCTCTACCGGTAGAATGTCCCAAGTTTTACCAAGGGTTCCGGTTCAAGCCTTCCATGTGTGACATGTAGAGAAAATAAAATAATAAAATGATTAGAGCCAGATTACGAGCTAACCCCCAGATCTCTATGATCTGTGTCGCCATCAGTTGAGACATCCGTCCTTGAACTGGTATCAGCCATATATTACTACTGTAGTAATACTTGATGCAGAGACTATCTCACTTGTGCTCCCTTTTGCAGTAGCAAATCTCTGGTGTAAACTTTTACACTAGAAGGAGAAAAGACTAACAATGTGAAAGAAAAAGATACAGATGGACATTAGTAGATAGTAGAGAGAGAAAACATTTCAACACAAGAGAGAGACTAGAATACATTACCAACACAACCAATACGAATGGACAAGGAACAACCAGTGAATCATTGACTGCCCTGAATGAAAAACATTTTGTTAAAGTACCATCTCATTTATTACTATAGCTTCTAAATAATTTAGAAGAAGTTTATCCAGGACACTGGCTGGTTCAGTAGTTTCATCCGAACTTCAAAGATTGCAAAAAGGTCCTTACTATTGAACACACAGAAGAATCCTCCCAGGGAATTTCTACTGACTCCCCAATGTCAAAAATCTCAAAACATGGGAAATTTTAATATGCTCCTGAGAAAATACAAGAAATCCATCAAATAAAGATCTACAGTTATAATGAGTCAAGTCATCCAAGTAAAGGTAACTGAGAGACATAAAGGAAACTTAAAGCAGGATAGTGGATAAGAACACAGAAAGATTTAAAAGGCATTTATTTAACAGAGGATCAAAGCTTGGCAATGATAAGACACCCATATGCAACAAAATTGATCTTCTAAGTTCTACCCCATAACCACCTAGATGTCATAGACGGAGAAGAAATCCTTTTTAAAAAAAATTGAATGCCAAATCGCATTGAACGTGAAAGATCACTCGAAAGAAAAATAATACTAAATGGTGTATTACAATTAAACCATAAATAAAGGAAACAATACATGTCTCTAGAAAACTTAAAACACTGCAGAAAACTCCAGTACTGAATAAACTGCTCAAGTAAACACTAGCTTGCATATAATTAAGTTCAGAGCCTATGCACCCTTCAAATGCGTTTTCAGACACTACTCTTAGCTGAAAAATCCAAGTTAATATTAGTGAAGCTTATGTAACTGCGACATTAAAAATGAGTCAGCATGAAAAATTAGGCACGCTCACAAGAAACCAAAATATTGGTTCAAGACTGCAGTGCTTAACTACTAAAGTCTCTTATTGAGGAATTGGATTGGACAGAAGACAGAGGTTTTATGTACTATCATAATGAGGATTTAAAATCTAGTACAAGAGCAGGACCTCATTCACTCAAAGTAATAACTCACCACCTCGGATTTCAAATCTATTCTCTGACCAAAATTCGATAACCACATCAAATTCAAAGCATGCTAACATTTGAAATCCAATAATTCGTCAGAGAATTCAATGGATTTTGGTAGCTGAAAAAACGACATTAAAAGAACAAAAAGCTTGAAGCTTTTTAAGCTTCTCAAAGTCAACTAGGTGTTGATATCAAAGGCAAAACACAAAGTGAGAAAAGTAAGCTTTTTTCAATGACTAAAGCAAAAACGAAGAACGAGGAAACTTCAAACAAACAAACAAAAAAGAAAAGAAAGAAGCCCTTAAGCTAAAGAGCTTAGATTAAGAAAGCAAGAAGCTCACCTAAGAAAATGAAATCTTCTGTCTGAAAAAAAGGTTGTCCGAAATCGGATTGAAGGAAGAAACAGAGACACGATCCGTAAATTCAATCACCGAGACGTCGTTTTGTCTACAAACCCACCATCCCCAAAAGAACATCGATAAATTTAACGCATAATTACAAACTTAACCCCATACTATTCTTACTACCCCAAAAGAGCTTTATATTCTTAAAACTTCCAAAGCTACCCATATAGTTTCCTTGTTGATCACATCACCCTTTTTCTTCAATTGCCTACAAAACTATACAATTTGTCTCTATTGAACCGGTTCAAATGGTGGGTCTGTCCGGTTTTATTAGCACTGCTAAAAGAGTTGCCTTTTCAGGTTTTCTCCCATGAACAATCTGCAAAGTACTTTACAAGGGACGTCCATGTGTGTTCTCACTTGCCCAGGTTTTCATTACAAACCTGAGATTTTTATTGGGTAATATTGATGCTGAAACTCAACATTAGTTAAGAAATCATGGAACTTTGAATCAAACACCTTTATTAGACGAAAATACGTTACAAATGGAGATCGAACAATTCTTTTGTTCTAGTTCCTAAGTTCTAGGGTTTTCTCTCTATATTTTTCTACGTCCTCTTGCCAAGGTTAAGGACTACTAATTAAAGGCTTTTGGCCCTAGTTCTTTGGATCTAGATCCTCTCAAGATTCTCCAAGATCTTCTCCTTGATTTCCGGCGAGCATGGTGAATGTTGGCGAATAAGTCTGACGTGGACAAGGTCGGTTGCTCGCTTAGTCGGCTACGTTCTTCTCNTTCTGGGCTTCGTATGCTCGGCCCAAAGAACTTCATGAGGCTCGCCTAGTCATCTGTTCGGCCCATCTTCTCTAATTCATCATTATCAAGCCTGTTAAGGATTTTGGGCCTGGTACCAACAGGAGCCTCCCAGCTTTTGAAGCAGTTTAGTCGGTTCAGAAGCGTGTTGTGTTGGGGATTTTTCCTATTCTTTTGTTAAGTTCATATCTTCGAGAATCTAGGTTTTCCATACTTGATTTGCTTCCAT